>JBANCZ010000220.1:0-46845 GCA_037040025.1 Sphaerogastrella javana | reverse complement strand
GCTGTTCTAGCCTTCGGTTCGAAGACAGTTACAGTGGGATGTCATAGTAGTAATAAGAGAAGAAGTACTAGAACTAGACATAGTAGTAGTAAATAGTAGTATGCATAATGAAAACTAAATTGAAATATTAGCAGCGTGATAGATATAGATTTAGATCTAGTGTTTGCTATGAATACACCATAAACTTCAGCATGAGCATGGACTACACAAGAATACCCTGTAATTATCTAATGCCGGCTTTATTCATTTATGAAACATGGAAATGTTTAACTGTCAGTTCTTTTAGGAAGTAATGCACGACAGGGACATACTCAGTGCTAAATCCTTCAAAAAAAAAAACTCATTTACATAGAAATATTTAGTTTTCTAAAAAAAATTTATGGAAAAAGTGATTAACTGGCATCAATGCTAAAGATCGATTATATGATGGGTTGGCTAGATTAAGTGGATTCCTTTACATGCTAAATAGTGTAATTGGTACATTTAGTGGTTCTTGTCTAAGCTTAGTTGTGCAACATAAGCATAGATGACACAAGTATACCCTGCAATAGACGTTTATGAAACATGGAAATTATTAATGGAGTCAGTTCTAAGAGGAAGTTATGTACGACTCAGTGGGAGAGATAATTTTTACTTTTTTTGATACTGTTCAGACTCTCTCTGTGGGTTCGTGTCCATGCTAGAACCTTTAAAAAATGCATGTGAAAGCAAAAATTCAGTTTGTTAGTGAAATTAGTAGAAGAAGTGATCGACTGGATCATGCTCACTGATGAATATCATTTATTTTCTGCTACTACATTCAATAAATTTTTGATGGTATAAGCATACCCTGTAATCGTATTAAGCCACCTTTTGTCAATTATCGAATGCATGTAAATGAATTTTTTTGTTGTTTCTATAATCGCTTTGCCATCCTGTTGCCCAATTAATTTTGAACTAATGACTGCAAATAAATCAGAGAGTGCATTCGCTTGTTCATGTTTGACAACAATTTGAATAAGCTCTAGCAATAGTTTAACATACACACACACAGACACAAACATATATCTAGAGGCACAGGGTTCATTCACATGAATTTCATGCTGAGTTGTGGGCAAAAAAAAAGAATAAAACTTATTTATAGTAAATGATTATGGTACGCACATGTCAAATGTTTTATTTAAGTGAATTTTAAATGCCAACAAATTGCCGTATTTGGTTCTTTTTGTTGTTGTTGTTGTGTTTGGTTTTTGTGCTCTGCATAAACATATTTCATTTGAGGCTTTAACGAAAATTTCTATTTGCCAACGTGCGTAAATGGGCAATGGACACACGCCAAATGCCACGCCTCTACCTTCGCCTCCTTGCCCAAGCCCATCGTAACATCAGGCATGCAAATACACCCATTGCTTTATTTATGCATGGCCCAGCCAAGCACCCAGACTAACAAACAAAATATATCAAACGTGCTCGCATAACCATGCTCATGTCCAGGTCCAGGTCTGAGGTCTGGTGTCTGGGACCTGGGGTCTAAGACCCGTACCGAGTCTCTGAGCCCGTTAATGGTAACAGCAGCACACACACGGGCCTGGACCAAGGGTTGCACTTGCTATATAAAGAACGTACGCAAAACTACTCGGTTCACTGTTGCAGTGTACGGAAGGGTGACTAGCAAATACCCTGTTTTAACCAATGGAGTGGTTTAAGATTCGATTGAACCTTTATTAATCGAATTTTTAGTAGTTATGTTATTGATGGTAATTATTAAAATAATAATACTAATAATAATAATAATAATAATAATTTTAATAATAATAATAATAATAATGATAATAATCATAATCATAAGCAAAATAATAATAATAATAATAATTTTATTAATTAATTTATTAATAATAGTAATAATAATGATGACAATAATAATGAAAATAATAATAATCATTTTAATTATAATTATCATAATAATAGTATTTTTTTTATTGAAATTTCTGTTTCTAAAAATTATTCTGATTTAATAAACATTATTTAAAATTTTCAAAATATTAAAATATTAAATTATAAATTAAAATATTGAAAATCTTGATTTTGTTTTGTAGAAACCCTTAAAGGTTTTGGTACATAATTAAAAGCTAAACAGAGAGCATGAAAACTTCTAGTTAAATCAAGAGATTAGGTGCTAAGTGACAGGGCTGAATGTTGTTTAAAATGCTCTACTGTATTCAGCTAGTTTACAGGGTATGCAAATGTAGGCATAGTATATTTTTGACTCTGGCTAGTATGCGTACGTGCATGGTTGTATATATTTGGGCTTCTTTGTATGTGTGCATATATGTATTAGGTAGAGAAAAGATAGAGAGAGAGAGAAAGAGAGAGAGAGAGAAAGAAAGAGAGAGAGAGAGAAAGAGAGAGAGAGAAAGATAGGAGTGTGTCTGTGTGTATTGCTGACGTGTCCATCCTTTTAGCAAAACTTGCTCTTTTCTGTGAAAACGTGTAAATTTATAATTAAACGCCGACACTGTTTTTTTTTGTATTTTTTTTTGCAGCGGTCAAGCAAGATGGACACACACAAGTATATATATTCTCTCTCTCTCTCTCTCTCTCTCTCTTACACACAACCACATTTACACACGGACACACTTACTGTGTTTTTCTCTTCCGCTTTCGCTTTCCTTTTGCTCTTTCAATTTTTGCTTGGGCATTTCCGAGCGTTTGTTCCGTTTGTTCGTTTCGTTTGGTTTCGTTTTGGCCATTTATGCGGAAATCTTGGTGTAAGCACTTAATTAGTGGTAAAAGTTAAACAGCCCCAAACAACAACAACAACAACAACAACAACAGGAACAACAATAGCAACAACAATTATAAAGGCAAAGGCAAAAGGCTTGCAAACAAAAGGCGAATAATAACAACTGTTTGCTTGTATCCTGGCTGACACCGGGTCGGGGATTAATTTATTTCATTTGACGCAGATTAGATTAAATGGCACAAAGGAGCACCCCTTCCACATCCTTACCATCCTCTCTCTCTATCTCTCTCTCACTCTCCCTCTCCTTCTGTTGCTTTTTCTTTCTGCATTTGCCGGCTCGTTGCACAGAGTCTGCAAACTTTTTTTCATTTGTGCTTTTTAGCCATGTTTGTGGTTCTACTGAATTACGACTCTACACACATACACACTCATACACTCACATACAATTGCCTGCTGCTTGATGAGGTCAACTTCACATATGGCCTCATCATCCCCTCTTCTCCTTCCTACAACAAAGTCCCTGACAATTTGATATGGTAATGGGCTTGGCTATCATGTTAATAAGTTTAAATATAAATACCGCATGATATGCAAATTTTGATGGCATAACATTTTGGCTAATGCCTCGTTATGGCATTTACGCATGCTCTCGCTTTACGGCCACGCCCACGCCTGCGCCTACGCCAACGCCCCTCTCTCTCTTACCCCTTTCGTACTAAATCTCTTTTACACTCCCTGCACAGAGTGAAGCTTGTTTACTTAATCCAAAAGGCTTAACAATACATGATTTGTATCTTGCGCCATTTGCACGCATGCAGAGCAACAACAACAACAACTACAACAACAACAACTACAACAAGAACAACTACAACAAGAACAACTACAACAAGAACAACAACGACAGCAACATCTGTAAGAGCAATAAGGAGACAACAAACAGCAGCAACAACAATTACAGGCAGCAATTCCTTGATTAACAGGCGCCTCGCTGAGCAACAAACAAAAAGATTTTCAACAGGAGAAAAAGCAGCACAGCAACAACATCAACAACAGCAACAGCAACTTCAACAACAACAGCAACAACAGCAACAACAGTAACAGCAGCAACAACAGCAACAACAGCAACAACAGCAACAACAGCAGCAACTTGAACAACAACAGCAACAACACCACCACCAGCAACATCAACAACTACAACAGCAACATCGGCAACAACATCTAAAACTACAACAGCAACATCAACAACAGCGGCGATTATTTTGAAGATTTATTTATAAGAGTGACTCAAGCCACAGTAACTGGCCACGCCCCCTCTACTCCCTCTTCCGCCAACGCCTCACGTTCGGTTCGTGTTAGTTCGCTGGCGGCGTTTAATTAACTTTTGCACAAAATGCCGTAGAACTTTAAAAACGATAAAACTTTTTATGAGCTGCCCTTTTTCCATTGCACTTTTGTGGTGTGTGTGTGTGTGTGTTTGTATGTGTGTGTGGCCATATTACAATATGAAATTTGAGTTTTTGGCCGATAAAATGAGCAACTAACCAAAGTAGCTGTGCTGCAGTCGCGTGTGCTTACACAAATGTAATGGAAAGTCTATTTAAAATAAATAAATAAAATATTATATATTACTATATCCAAATGTATTCAAAATCGCTAAATTAACAAAATAAAAAATATATAAAACATATAACAAATTAAAATAAAATTAATCAAATAAAATAATACAGGAAATCAAATCCATAAAAATTGTGGAAGAAGAATTGTGGAAGAAGAATAATAATGGTTAATACGATATAAATTTACTCTTTTTAGTATAGTAAAATATATAATAAATATGAATTAATACGTAAATAAATAAATAATTTATTAAATAAATAAATGGGCGAATAAATAAATAATATAAATAAAAATTTTATAATTAAATATATAAAAATTATAATATATTTCTTTCAATTTTCTCGTATAGTCTATATTATTAGCTTGATTATATGCCCCTTCTTAAGATCTTATTTTAAGCAGAATATATTGTATAGGGCAAAATTAAACTTTCTCTGCTTACAGCCAACATATAAAACAACTTCATCACTCCCAAAAAAAAAAAAAAAAAAAAAAAAAATACCGCCTCCACTGAGCTGACTTTTAGATTGCATAACTCTTTGGGTCAGCATGCAAGGAAATGGGGTAAGCGCAGGAAAGTTTTGAGTCAGGTGCCACGCCACAACAGAGCCAAACCCACACACAAACACTCACACACATACACATACAAACATACACATACACATACACCCACACAAATCTCTCATACACTTACAAACACCTCACACACACACACACACACACAACTTGAGCTGCATTTTTCAGTTTGGTTGAGCGTAAGCTGCATTTTTTGTTGCTCCTGTTGCTGTTATTGCTGCTCTTGTTGTTGTTGTTGTTTTTGCCAGATGATTGCGTCAAGTTGGCGACAAAAATAATAACCACGGCAACAATAACAACAACAACAACAACAATAACAATGGCCGCAACTGCAATTTAACGGTGAAGTACTGTTACAACGATGGCAACCATTTTGCGTTGGCAAATGGAAATGAAGCCCGCGCGTGCAACGTTACAACTTTTGCCTGGCCCGTGTTAATGGCTCAATTTATCTGCTGAGCTGACACGACAGTTTACAAAATATAGTCAAAAAAACATAAAACAACAACAGCAACAACAACAACAACAACATCAACAACAGCAACAACTGACAAATGAAGCATAAATTGAAGCGTTCCAGCATGCGCTCGAAATATGTGAAAACTTCGAATTTACGAAACTATTTCAAAATTTTAATTGCAAGCTCTCACGGCAACGCGGCTACGGTCACACTGGCAACGACTACAACAACTACAACAACAACAACAATAAAAGCAAAAATGATAATAATAACTATGCTCTAATTAACTGTCAACTTTGTTTGGCTCTCATTTTGGAATCTCTTTTAAATAGTTTAGTTAGTGCCTGGTAAACGCAGCTAATCTACGCTTTGTTTGCCCCTCAGAAATCGAAAGTTTTACAAAACTTAGGCAAGAGACTTGGGCGACTTTGACTGCAAAAACGAATTGCGAATATTTCGAATAGTTTGATATGCATAAATTGTATTCATGAGATATAGCGAAAATAAAAACTAAACGAAGTAAAGCTAATTTTAATGTAATCAGAAAAATTAAAATAAATATTTTAGATAGATTTAGAGAGATATAATTGTTGAATATTCTAGCAACTAATTAACATTTGAATTGATTTAATGAATTTAATAAATTATTAACATTTTGCTGTGGAATGGAATATACTCAATATGAAAACAAAGCCTTGTAAAATATAATTATGTTATTGTATTAATATTTTACATAAAACGTTACAATTATTTATTGTTATTATTTCTATTTTTTATTATTTTAAATTATTTATAATTTATTTGATTTTTTAATTTATTATTTTTTTATTTATTATTTATTTCATTTTTTATTTATTTTATTTGTATTGCCTTTTCATTTTTTTTTTTTTAATTTTCCGATATGTTAACATATTAAAATTTTTTTATTTATCATATTTCATGTAGTTAGTATTGTTTAATACAAATCATATTTTTCAATAAATTTCAATTTATAGATTTTTAATTTTTATTTTTTCATATGCCAACAAATTCAATACAATATTCAAAATAATATAATTTCATTGAATGAAATGAAATGAAATAATTTTTTGCTGCAGATTGTTGCAGCATTTGCTGAATTAACTGAATTAAAGAAAGCAATTGTGTGAAAATATGCAAGTTAACAAAAAGAAAAAAAAAATAATGGTAGAAGAGTCAACTAACTAAAGCGCTGGCTAAGTGAAAACATTTATTAATCATTTAAATTGCTTGCGTGGAAAATATTTACCCACAATTAAGTGAAACACTGACGCGTGTGCATATAATTTATGATTTCATTTAAACAACTCAACTGCGAGTAATTATGCGACCGCACACACACTCACACACACACACACACACACATACACAGACAAAATACACACATCACTCATACGAGCTGCAAGCCCAAAATTAGAAAGCGTAGCGTTTTGCTGCCCGCAAGAGCACTTTGTGGGCATCAGGTGGCCAGTGGGGCAAGCTGGGCGGAGGGAGGAGAGTTGTGTGTATGGCGGAAAGCTGGAGGTCATCATGAACAGCCCTTATTAGTTGACCATGTGATCCGTAGTGTGTACGGGGCTCGCCCAAGCGAGAACTCTGGGCGCCTTGGCCCTCAGGGCCACGCACTCGACACATTCGCATTCATATTCACACACACCCAAACACCCAAGCACCCACACATACACCACACCCATACACACATACACATTTATACGTGTTACATAAATTGTGTGAGTGTGCGAATTAATGACTGGTCGTTGGGTTTGGGCTTATCTGAAGCGCTTAATTTGAAACGATTTGGTTTACTTTGTGCGCGCAGAAGGCTTTAATTTGCATGTTTTGGCATTAACTGTAGCGAAATTCAATTGAAATTAGGCTAAGAGAAGTGGATAGAGAGTGAGAGAGAGATAGGGAGAGAGAGGAAGAGTGTAATAAACAATTTATTGATTATACACAAACAAACGGATGCTCGTTTGGCCTTAATCCTTTTTGGCTGGCTTTGGGCCATGTGATGTCAATTCGCTCAAAAGCTGTAATAATTACGAATTACAGCCAGCATGGCAAAAATTTAATTAAAATTAACACTTGCGAGAAATGAATTGTTTAAATTACAAACATAAACATTCGATAATTTTTATATATATATTTTCTTTAATCAAAATCAAATTTTCATGTAGCTTACGGTGTTACAATTATATGTATGTATGTGTGTGTGTGTGCACATATTAATTGTTTATTATGTTTATTTACTTAAGCTTAATTTACAATTATATAGTTTGTATTTATTTATACCTTTTTTACTGACATTTACGAGAGTTTTTCATTTTGTTGTTGTTGGTTTTTCCACATTTCTCATTTCTGTGTTTTATTAACTATTTTATTAGTTTACTGGCTTCTGCATAAAAAAAATGCAATTTGTTTAAATTGCACCGAAACAAAACACATAAAAATTAATTAAGTATATTTACAGGAAATTAACAATTTAATTAATTAATTAAACATTATTTGAACATGGGTAATGAATGCCCTTGCAACAGATTATCAGATGGGCAAATGAGATATTTTTTTTTTAGATGTGCTTTAAATATATTTAAAATGTATTAAATATAGATGTAAGTTTAGTACAAATTTGATAAGATTTGTTTACAATGATAGTTTAAATTGGTTATTAAATATATGCGATGATTGATTGAATGATTAAAATAAATGATTAAGACTTATGAAATTGATTTAAAATACATTTACTAGCCAAAGTGGGCCATAGAGTTTAAATCTTTACAAAATAAATATTTTTTTTTATTTATTAGGTTCGCAACTAAGTCGCCGCTGTTTGTCAATAGTTGGCTAATATATTTTTGATATATAATACAGCGGGAACTTAGTTGCGCACCTAATATTTAGTATTGGTTCTTTGCAAGGGCATTAGCATTATTAGCTATATTAAATATAGAAGCATTAGTATGCCATGGGAAATTTGATTTGATTCAATTATTTGCTATAAATTTGTGTAACAGTTTTTTTTGTGATTTTTCAGTAGGTTTATTCTTCTCGTTTCTTTTGAAGCGTGCCGAAGTGTTTAATGAAATTATTACATCGATAATTATGCTGCATTATGTTTGCTAGTTTAGTGTTACATAGTTGTTTCAGTTTCTTTTTTTCAGCCTATTGTTATTACATTAATACATATGCCGTGTTGTGTATTGAATTATTATTGTTACAATAGTTGAATATATTTTTTATTAAATTAATACACTAAATGCCGCTCGCTACATTTGTGCATTTGCATTTAACACATAAAATTATCGTTATCGTTATCGTTATAGCTATAGTTACGGTTATCTATCGTATGCATTATTATATACAAGATCAACTACAATACACTTAATTATCATGAGGACAACGAATCGGGTTGCTCTGCATGCTGCTGTTGTCGAGTTTGAATACTTATTGATTGCCTGACATCGTAATTGATATGCACATTGGTTAAAAACATGTGAGTGCCAGTGAATGAATGCAACCATCGCACCACAGCACTGGCAGCCAATGCCAGCATGAGACATATGTTAAGGCTGATCCTTAGGCTGCTCCTCCTGTGCCAACTGCCGCTGGCTCCGCTCTTCTGCATGGCCGCTGGGCTCTCATCTATAACAGAGAAAGAGAGAGATTGATTCGAGTGTAGAAATTGTAGTTTAAGTTGCCAATTGAGTGTGCCGAGTGAGTGTTGCGAGTGAGTGCAAATCAGTACAAAAGATGATGTTGCCTGTTTGCCAAGCCAGCTGTTGCTGACGTTCAATCCACTTACCATTAATGACATTGACCACAACGCTGGCCGCCTCTGCAGTGGTTGGCATGCACGTATAGTTGCCCGTGTCCAGTAGCTGTGCATTGGCTATTCGCAATCTGCAACATTGAAGAGCAAAAGACACACAAGGCGTTAAGCGAAATGTTTAAAGCAATTGCCTACGATTGATGTGGGATGTCTGGGCTGTATGGTCTGTGGGCCAATCAGTTTGCCACATGAATTCAATTTCATTGATCAAAGTTCAGCACGCCGTGTTGAAGCTATTGAGCTGGAAACCAACAGCCACTTCAAGTAGCAAACACACACACACTCATACACATGCAGGCTGACAGGGATTGTGTGCAGCTTATTCCAGCGTGTGAATGCCTTCAGCTTGCTGATGCCACATGATTATGATGAACACATTCCACAGCGCAAGTTCTTGCCATAGATGGCGCCTCCTCTGCTGCTGTTGCAACTAGCAATTCCAGCTGCTGTAGCTCTTGCTGCTGTTGCTGCTGCTGTTGCTGCTGCTGCTGTTGCTGTTGCTGTTGCTATTGCTGTTGCTGCTGCTGTTGCTGCTGCTGCTGGTGATGTTGGTTGCCTCAACTCACCTGCTTTGGAGTTTCTCAGCCAACGTTGATTCCATGGAGATGCGCTGCAAATCGATAGCCGCATCGTTTGGATGCGCCACAAAGGGCGTCAGTATGTAGGGGCCGCGATACCAGTAAATTGGTCCAATATCCTGTGGAGCCGTTGTCGGTTGTTTCACATGGCATGTTAGCGTTATGACGCTACCAACTTTCACGTACAAATCCGTTGGACCGGCTATAATCGCTTTGGCATCTGGCGGCGTCACTGCAATTGGACCAAAAATGGATCGTGCGTCAAATTGATTAATGGCATTTGCTAGGCTTTGCTTTGCTCATACACACACACACACACACATACGCACATATAGAGAAACACACACATATTTACGCGTTAATCGACTATATGAATTAGCACTGTATGGCGTGGATTCGCATGGTATGGACTGGCATCTTCAACGCTTCTTCCCATTGGTTACGCTTGCTAAGCATTTCAATGAAATGGCGACAATTCCACACTCACTCATACACTCACACACTCATACCAACACACACATAGTTCGCATTTACAGTCATGGCATCAAAGATGTGTGCCAGCACATACCAGCGTCATACAATAGAATCTCTACAAAGATTTCATCGCTTTGGCAGCACATACAGGCTTCACAGTCCCAAGTGGAGCATGTGCTCTATCTGAATGCATAGATACCTATATAGATATATACATACATCTATGTTTCATCCAACATACAGTACTGTTGGGTTTAATCTCTCTAGCTTGTGTTGGTTCTACTAACAAAAGTAAAATGTTCGATTTTATGGCATTTTAATCGCACTGTATGCTGCTACTAATTCAACTCACTAGATTAATTTTAAGCACACTAAAAATAATACTTCGAATGCACAACTACCATATGTTATTCACATAATTTTTTAAAATTTCAATTTAATTTAATTTTTATAAATTTTCTTTTAAATTGAAAATTAGACAGTATCAAAGAAAGTGTGGCTCATATGAGATTCCAAAGAGAAGCATTTTTATATAGCACTAAAATTGCTTTTAAATAAATGTTTAAATTCAAATTTAAATATAAAAAAAAAATCAAAATATAAAAATGTAAATCAATGAAGAAAATAAATATTTAAAATAAATTCTAGCTAAACTAGCAGCTAGTTTAATTGCTTGGCTATAACTGTGAACTATAGAGCTGAATTTCTGTCTGAGCCACGTTAGCTGCATGCTGGCCATGTGGGTATGGTTTGTTTAGACCAACCGCCCAAAGCCCATCATATTTGGTCTGTTGCGCTGTTTGTGTTTACAACACAGTTAAATCGGTTTTAGTGTCTGCTATAGAAACAGCAGCAGAAGCAGCAGCCACTGTTGAGTACCAATGAGCTCTTAGATGGCTCAGTCCTCTGCACATCATTAACAACGTCAACATTTGACTTTGTAGACACACGGCGACTGGGAAACTGTCGAAAAAAAAATAAACATTAAACCAATTTTGGCAGTGCCTAGATAGAAGAACCAACTAAGCCTTGGCCCAACGCATTTGTCGCTGTCTGCGGCAGCTGGCGACAGGCAACAGACGACCAAAAAAACAAGTTAACTCGGCCCCCAAAATCATGGGCCATATTAGAAAGCCACGCACTCTGGGACAGGCAACAGTCATCAACTGTAGTACGCGTACACATATGTTTACCCATGCTCTTAGCCACACACTGTGTGTGTGGTAAACTGGCTAACAACACTTAAAACGTGTGTGTAAAATGCGCGACAGCAACAAGAATAGAGATAAAGCAACAACTTCATTGCCCTCTCCATGCAATCATAGGAACAACCCGAGAACAACAACAAACAATGGGTCAATGATACCCTTACAGTAAAAGCAAAAATGGCCAGCACCGCCCATTTAATCCCGCCCCACAAAACCCCAAGCAAGCAATGTTAGGCATTGTGGTTAAAAATTTTTATGTGTTAGTTTAGCCATTCTATTTAGTTCTTCTCTTTGTTTTTCTACACACAATGCTTACGTACTCTGCACTCATAAAATATTATAATTGGGTATATAAAAGCTACAAAAAATATAAAATTTAACAAATTCTATGAGATCTACAGATCAGGAAATGAAATAGAATTATAATAATGTTTGAATGATATGATAATGATTGAAATATCGGCTAAGGTTATGAGATTGAATTTTAAAAATGAAACAGTTTCAACGGTAAAGTTTACAACATCAAGTGATTCCTGTTCATAATGCAGCTAATTGTGTGATGTTTTTACAGGGTAACTGCAAGTCAGGCAGCACAAACTGTTATTGTGCTGTATTTTTAGTATTTTTCTGTTATTATTATGTGCCTGTTATGGGCTGCCATTCGATAGCTGGCAAACACTTCGACCAGACACTGTGGCAATCTCTAGAAATTGACTCTTCACATAATGACCACCTGAATGTTGACTGGGAGCTTGGCTGCGTTTATGGCACAGATTTCAGCAGTAGATATCTGTGCTTAGTCTATTTATATATAGTATAAATAAATATATGTAGAGTATGTGTCTGTGTGATTGGCATAACAAAATGAAAATTAAACAGAATGTCTGCCAAGTGAAAAATCAATTAAAATTATTCAGTTTATGGCAAATGAAAACGTTACTTCAACTAAACTAAATATTAAATTGAATAAATATGGCATTAAATAAAAATTTTCAGTGGCTTTTTTATATAAATTCATACGAATTATTGACATTCTTTTAGCTACATTTTAAAAACAATTTTCCTTTAGTGTACTTTTGTACATAATTAAAAATGCGAGTTGCATCGTCATTGCATTTTCTCTGATATCGCTTAATCTTAATTAAACAGAGCTCTAAATAATGGCTATGGAGCGTGAAGGAATCGCTTGCTATACCATTAAATAAAAGACCGAGGACGTTGTTTTTTTTGTTCACATTGTACAAAACAAAAGAGACAGTACGGACTGCAACCAAGAGAAAGCACAGTACATTTAATCTTTATATAATTTTTTTTTGCTATTTGTCAATGATTATTTAAAAATATTTGATGAGCTGCGTGCGAGTTACAGGAATGTTTATGGCAAATGTAACTACGATACTAATTGGAATTCCCAAGATCTAGGTGTTCATAGAAACAGACCAAATTGATTTTGCCTGATATACTAATATAGAATTAAATAAGATATTTTCTTTTTTGCCTTTTACACGTACTTTGGAACTTTGTTAAAAATAAATTCATTTTTAAGTCTCCTTGCTTTGGTGTCTTATTATGTTTCTCTATTAATGCTTTTAAGGCATTCATTTAAATATATTTATCGTGGTATATCTTTGGGAGTTTCCGCTGTTTATTTGTTTTGTGTGGGACCACAATAGAACTTGAATATTTTATGCAAACAATGTCTATGGCCTGCATATTCAGCGGGAATCGAGAGCAAATTATTATCATTATTATGATTATTTGTTTGCATTCACTCTTGAGGCATTTTTGTGGTAGATTTTCAAGGGAATCCTTCCTGTTCGTGTTGGAGCGCGTAAAAACCCCGGTGACAGAATATTTTATCTTGCCGCCAACTGCAGCAGCGAAAGCAAAAATCTTTTCTCTTTTATTTTTATTCTCTTTCCTTTTTTTTTATCAAATCATTAGCATAAATTTTTTTCCTTGACGTAGCCGGCGCCAGGGCGTGATATCCAATTCAATGTTAGTGAGAGCCATGGATACTGAGGGAAAGAAATGGCACTTTCTCTTTCTCTCTGCATGAGGTGTTGCGCTAGGAAAGTCAGGAATAATTGAGTGTAGATGTAAGTTGCAAGTGGAGTGCATATTGCAAGGCTGCCATAGCGTTGATTCGACTTTATAGATGTTGATGAAATTTTCTTGAGTTTGTTAAAAAACAAAAAAATAAAAATAAAAAAAAAATGTAGACAGGTTGCCACTGGCAGCCAATTTGTTGTAGTAAATCCCTAGACTCTGCTACTGCTGCTGCTGTTTCGTGTTAAATCTATCATGTCGCAACATGTGCACAAAATTTCGCAAAATTTAGCACAAAAACAACAACAACAATTTGTTGTTCAAATAGAGGATGAGAGAGAGAGAGAGAGAGAGAGTGGAGAGCAGGTAAACACTTGCGCAATTTTACCTAGATTATTGAATCACATGAATGGCTCTCAAGTGGGTCAAAAGTGGTCAAGTAAACGATTGAATGCACATTAGGGAATACATAACAGCCTCTATTTCCTATACGTATCGAATTGAATCGATTCGAATCGCAGGGCAACACAACGCAAAGCAACGCATTCGAATTGAAATGAATCAAAAGCAAACTAAACCAATCACAGCCAAACAACAAACCACAGGCAACAACAACAACAATACCCACAACAACAAGAACCACAACAACAACAACAACAACAACAACAACAAGAATAAGCACAACTTGAGCTTTGTATGAATTGACGGCAAACTATGGCATAATTTCAATTAACTTCCCCACCAAGAAGAAAGAATAAATAACCAACTAAACGAAAACTTTGCCCATGGCACATGATGACAAACATTCTGAGGCTACACACACACACACACACACTCACACAAACTTCTATGCTCCCTCTCACTGTTTCAATCTCTCGCCCTCTCCCTCTGTGGCAGTCTGGGGCAAAAAAGTTTCAAATCAATTTTATGTACATGAATGAAACATGAACGTGTATGCCACTGTGTAGCAATTTGTAACAAAAAAGAAAAACCCATACAAAACATGTGTGAGTGTGTATGTGTGTGTGTGTGTGTGTGTGTGTGTTAGTATACACGGAAGGCATCTGACTTAAAGCTGAAACGAAAATAATGCCTGCAACGGGAAATCCATTGTAGAGAACTTGTAAATGCAGACTCTCCCCCTCAAAAACAAAAAAATATAACAATCGTACAATGTGGCATGGTGTAAACGTGCAAAAACACCTCAAAGGCTGCCACACACTCACACTCACACACACACACACATACACATTTCATATATAAGCTCAGACATCGGAACGCCCTTGGGTGCCACGCCCACGTCTCATTGGCTGGCGTATATTACATTCAGCATATGAATTTAGTATTGAATTTAAATGCAAATTGCGTTTGCATGCAAAACGCGTGCACGATAATAGACATCCAAGTTTCGCTACAACTAAGGATAGTCATAGTCTTAAACTTGTACATACATGTCTGTACTTGTATATAAATGTATCTAGATACATATATGTTAGGGTGTTTATTATGCAACAACCCCTTTGCGAACAGTTGTTATGCCTTTAGTTCATAGTCTCTAGCTAGATTTAGGTTTTAATTGCATTAGCTCTTTAAATATGAACAGTGTGGAATTCTCATACAGAACTATCGAGGATAAACTATCGAAAAGGAACTATCATTTAGGAACTACAGACTATGAACAATCGCAAGATAACTATACAAGCTAACTTTCGATAATGTTTAGTTCTATATATTTCTATTGACTATCGATAGTACAAAACATTTCTCAAAATATTAACTACTAATAAGAAAATTGAACTATTGTTTATCGATAGAACGATATTTTCCAACAATTATTCTTATTGAACTATTAGACTGAAAATGAAACTATTGTCTATCGATAGTACGATTCTTTTCTACAATTATTTTTACTAAACTATTAGATACAAGTGAAATTATTGACTATAGACTATAGACTATTCATATTAAACTAATTCTTTAAATAGAATACATTATATAATGAATTTAAGGTAATTTATAGAAAATCGAAAAGAATTATTCTTCACAAAATCAAAACCAAATTATTCTTGTTGTTACAGTATACTAAAATTTTTCTTTATGGAGTAGTTCCTAAAAAATATTTTTATAATTACAACTTTAGTTGTCCTCATAGTAACTGTAGTACATTGTGACTGGCTTGAACGTGACGAATATAAATTTTACATAAGGAATAATCATATGGACGCTTCCCCTTGCCATGATTTGAGCGCAAATAAATACATTTCTAGTCTGTTGCAACGTTTCGAGAAGTGCCTGAGCACAACAACTATCGTGTTCTGAACGAAAGGGAAATCTAGAAAGACCCAGAGAGAGATGGAGAGAGAGAGAGAGAGAGAGAACGGCAAAGGGAAATGCCTGCATCTTCACTCACCTATGACATTCAGGCGAAATGCCATGGAAATCTTTGGCTCCGTGTTTACTTGGCACTCGTAGATGCCGCTGTCACGTGGCTGCGCGTATTTCACATGCAACGTCCAATCCTTGGAGTCGGCGGTGCGTACGACCTGCAAGCAACAATGCATAGATAAATCTTTGGTAGTTGAACAGAGTACCCATAGTCTGTAGACTATAGCATACAGTAAATGTGTGTGTATGAGTATGAGTATACGTGTATATAGTATCAATTGTCCTTGGGCAAATTTAATCAATGCATACAAGTTGGCAAAGCACAACAGCACTGAAAATTGCATACGCAATTAAGCTGACTCGGTTTGGCATTGGCCCCTCGGCCATTTAATAAGCTAGACAAAGGCGATGCTACCATGATCATGATGATGATGATGATGATGATGATGATAATAGTCCCACGCAGATGGACAAGGACAAAGCGCAATGTCAGTCTGTCTATGTGTGTCTGTAAGAGAAAGATATCTAAGCAGATTATGGCATACGCACCTTGAAGCGCTCATCAGATGTATAGGTCAGAATGCCTGCAGTCAAAATGTGCAAATCGCGTTTCCTTATCCAGGATACCTGCAAAATAGACATACAAATGTTTTAGTCACAAAAAGCAAGAGCACTTAAGTCAATTTTTAAAATTACTTTGCTTGGTCCTAGCACAGAAAAAAAAAAATGAAAAAAAGGTCAAAATAAAGGTAGAAAATTTAATAAACCGAACGGCAAAATGAACTAAGCGCTTCCAACGGTCGAAAAAGAGAACTCCCCCTCCTTACCCTTCCAAAAAAATTTGGGAAAAACTAACTAAAAACTTTGGCAAATACGCTCGTCGGCTGTGTAAGCAGCCAGACAGACAGAACGATTTGGGAGAAAGAAACCTGCAATGAACAACCAGGACACAGGACACAGGGCACAGGTCGCAGCAGGACAAAGCGGCAGCAACACGAAGTGCGTGCCCAAAATGTCAGCGGCTTAGAGTTGCCAAAGCCTCCGAAAACGAAAAAAAATGTCGCAATGTCGCTGGGTGCAGCCCAGAAAGTAATCTGTGAGCCTGCCGCAGGCAAAAGCACAACTTTTTCTTTTCCCAAGCAAAAGGAACAGCAAAAAGTACAAGGCACAAAGAAAAATAAAACAAGTTCAACTCAAGCTCAAACTAAAAGTGTCAAAGTGGCAAAAGCAAAGGACCACACACCCTCAATCCTCAACCCGCGCCACCAACTCCCAACATACAAAAAGGTGCCACTAAATCTCTTTCTGCGCCCCGAATGGATGAGCGCTGACGAGGTCGCTGATGAATAGGGTTGTGTAGCTGCTATACACGGATAACGGTGTACTCATCTAAGTGGATTCATGGCAAAGCCAAGACACCGTCAGCCAGGTGCGAGCTATACTATATTGGACTATATATGTATGTAAAGCAGGTCGATTCAGGAGCAACGGCAGCTGTGTTAAAGCTGCTCAGCTAAATTGAATAGCGAATGAGTATGATTCAAGCAGCTGTTGAATATTCGTTAGATTGCAGAGCATGGATACATGACTATTCAATTGATTCATTTGCTTCACGCATTGTTTATGTGGTTAGTCGAAACGTTAATTAAAATTGAATATTATCGAGAAATCTATAATGCAAATGTCGAGGAAATTTATAAAAAGATTTTATTTAAGTATGTTAAACAGCTTAAACAATTATGAACTATTGTGTCGGTGATTCAGCTTAAAGAAATGAAAAGAAATTACAAATTATGGCATTTATTATGGCATTCATTGTGCACATTTTCACACATTTTTTGCTTCAACAATTGAAGACTTTGTTAACTTGCCACAAAATAAACTCAGCAGTGGCAAGTACCAAGTGGCAAGTTGGAAAGCAGAAAAAAAATAAGGTTTAAAGTTGATGAAGCAGCGAAGCAATCAATAGATATACAAAATGAAAACAAACACAAAAAGCGACAGCGAAAAAAAATGGGGGGAAAAAAACAAAATTAAAAATGAAGCAAGGAGCAAAAAAAAGAGGAAAAAGTTGAAACACAATGCAAAGCCATAAACTAAACTTTTAAGGGTGGTGAATAGCCAACGGACTGAAGGACAGATGGATGGTTGGACGGACGGATAGACGGACGGACGGACGGGCGGACGAACGTAGAGAGAAGGAACAGTAAACAGGAAGCGCAGTATGGCTGGGATAAGGGGCAAAACTCTGTCATTCCAGCCAGGAAAATGACCAAAAGATGTGATGAGAGCGATGATGATGGGCTACAGTGCGCACAAAAGAAAAGAAAGCGGAACCGGAAAACGATACGAGTAGCTGAACAAACTGACAAAAGCAACAACAACAAGAACAACAAAAAGAAAATGAAAAAAAATAGAAGAAAAAAAAGAAAAGAAAGGAAAACAAAGAGCAACTTGGCGACTTTGGCGGTAACTTGATTTTCAGCTTGACTAGCTCCAGGCGGGGTCAATATTTGCCTAAGCGATAGTTAAAAATGCATAAAGGAAAATATAAATACAAACACATCGAGTAGTATGTATGTACATCTTTAGGGTATATCATTTTTATATAAGCTCCATCCTAAGTGCCACTCGACTCACCGATTTATCGCGCAAATTCTCCACTCGACAATTGATGGCTGCCGTGTGTCCCGTCCTAGCCGTAATATTCCTTGGCATACCAAAGTCAAACACCGGCGGTGAATAGGTTGTCTCATCCACCGACTCATCCATCTCATCCAGCCCATTGTCAAACTGCCCCACATTCTTATGGCCATTCGAGTGTCCATTGAGCTTGAGGTTACCATTACTGTGGCTGTTGTAGTTGTGCGTGTTGACCAGCGAGGCGATGTATACATCATCATCCACAGCGGCAATGGATGGCAACAAGTCGTTGTCTATGATATGGCCAGCTGCAAAAAAAAAAATCCAATAAAGAAAATACAAAAAGTTAATAAACAACAAAGCAGTAAAAAATTGTTAGAAACTACAAATACGAATTTGTGAATTGATATTTTCAATTTGAACTGAAACTGAATCAAACAGTGAATCCAGAAAGCGAATGCGACAATTGTTGATTGAATGGCAAAAGTTTTGCTGCTTTTGCTGCTGCTGCCAGTTGTTGATAGGCATTGAAATCTTCATCTTCACAGCAGCATAGAGGAAAACCACTTAAGACTAACGAGAAATTGTTATTGAACACCAGAGATGCCAATTTGTACTTTTTCCGAACACAAATCTGTTCGGTTTTAACGAGTTTGTTCGGAAATAAATCCCCTGGAAATCCGAAAATCTGTTCGAAAAATCCATATTTTTTTAGACTTTATTAATTTTATGTATTTTGCAATCGAAATTTTAATTTTAGATATTATTAAAAAGAATTTTAATAGTAATTTGTGGAAAAGAGAAAATTTTGGCATTTATAAGATATAAAAATATATATCAATTCAATTTTAAAGAATCATAGGCAACGAAAGGATACATCAAGTCAATTCTTAAGATACAAGCAAATAAAAAAGCTAAATTTAGAGAATATGAGGTAAAAATGTATAATGATTTGCATAAATTTAAGTGTTTTAACTTAAAAACAATGTCCTTTTTTCCAACATTTTTAATATATTTAAAAAATTAATTTTTTTTTAATTTCACGGTTTTCTCTTTAATTTTATGCTTATTGGTTGGAAAATAGTTAGCATCACTATTAAACCCACAATGTTAGAGAAAGGAAGAAAGAGAGAAAGTTAGAGGGAGAGAAGTGATTGCAGTGAGTGCAAAAAGTATAACAGCAATAGCTGAAGAATGAAAAGGCGTATGAAAAGCTATTGCACTCAGAGTGCAAATTAATTAAATGCCACTCAATGGTCAGGAACACGAGTAATAGTTCTTTTGGAGCCTGGTCCTAGAGAGCATGTAAGATAAGTCAAATGCCATTCATTCACTTCTATCGCATTGCTCAAATACTTTCACACACACAGACACATTCTCTTATACAGAGTGAGCTTGTGGCTTTAAGAGAGACAGAAGAAAAAAAGCCACGCCCAATTGCATGAAATGACGTGGCGGAAAATGCTCATTATAGTAATTATAAAAGCATGTGAGGCGAAGCAATTGAATGATTTCCGGCTGTCAGTCAGTCTCAGTGTCTGCTCCCAGCCATTACCATCTAAACAACGGAAATTGTTTTTAATTAAAATAAATGAGCGCTTTAATAGCCTCTTGTGGCCGGAACTGCATCATAAACCAAGCTAAATGCTTTGATTTACTACCAACACCAGCACCACACCCATCTTCCGCCCCGCCCACAAGCTGGACACTTAAACATTTTTGACAACCCATAGCTGAGTAATCATGCTTAATGAGCCTTATTATGTATAGGAGAATAAAAAATCATGCTCCAATATAAATTTCCTGTTTTTTTCATATCAAATCAAAAAATCATCTCGCGCTCCTTCGGAAGGAATTCTTCCTCCTCTCACTCGCTCTATCTCCCGCTCTCTTTCACCTACCAATACTCTTTTTTTTTCTAAGTTCATTCACATTGAGCGCTGACACAGAACGATTTCAATAAGTAAAGTTCGTTTATCGATTAATTATAACTCATGTTGGCATTTGATTTATCGATTCGATTTTAAAGTACAATGAATTTGAACGTTGAAATAGCAATAGAAAAAAAATATATATATATATATATAATAATAATAAGAATAAAAAATAAATAAATAATTAAAGTACATATATGTATAAAAATTAATATTTTAAAATTTATACAAAAAAATTAACATTTATTTATTAAAGAAACGTTAATGTATGAAAAAATGACAACAACAAAATTAAGTAATTTAAAAAAAATAAATTAAAAAAATAAATAATACATATTTTTAACGAATATTTTAAAATTTATATAAAATAAATAAATAATCATAAAGGTAAAATTTATGATTTAAAAAAAGAAACGCAAATTAAATCAATAAAAAGAACAGTACATTGATACATATAAAAATTAATATTTTTAAATATGTATTTATTAAAGCGTAATGTCATTCACATATATATTTTATGCAAATATTTAAATTTCGGTTTTCCTTAAGCGCCTGCACATTGACCGCAGCGGCAAGGTTCAAAGTTCAAGCTGAATGCAGCATGAATATGCATGCAAATGCAAGTG
The DNA here is from genome assembly GCA_037040025.1 of Sphaerogastrella javana. Taxonomy (NCBI): domain Eukaryota; kingdom Metazoa; phylum Arthropoda; class Insecta; order Diptera; family Drosophilidae; genus Sphaerogastrella; species Sphaerogastrella javana. Next base: position 25,726 of record JBANCZ010000220.1, on the reverse strand, counting down.
CATGAAAATTTATCTGTGAATAAATGTAACGCGAGACGCATTTGCCTTCAAATATCCATATATGCATTATATTTTTTTTAAGTGCAGCACTTTTTAGTCACTGCTACTATTGCTATTGCTGTCTCTGTTGCTGTCCCTGTTGTCGTCTCTGTTGCTGTCTCTGCTGTTGTCTCTGTTATCGTCTCTGTTCTTTATTTCGCCCCCATTTTTGCAGTAAGTGAAATGCATATTTATGCATTTGAATTTATTTGACATTTTAATGAGCGCATAATGCCAAGCCCTGACACTAACTATGGCAGCTTAGTCACAGTCACAGTCACAGTCGCAGTCGCAGTTGCAGTCAACGTTACAGTCAGAACGACAGTCACAGTGAGAGTGACAGTCACCAGTTACGTTTACATTCGCAATCACAGGTTGACGTCACTTATAGCTCAGGTTAGGCGCGCGTCTGCTTCTCAATTTAGCTCTTTGCCAGTGTCGACGTAACACTCAAACTCTCCTCGCGCCTCTCTTAACATTCCCCCTTCACCCATCTAACTGGGTCAGTCACTTTGGTAACAGCTGCTGCTGCTCTTGGTCATGTTGTTTCTGCTGCTGCACTTGAATCTCTCTCAGGTCGTTGTGGCACTTGTGCATGTTAGACACAAAAATCTAAATTATTTAAGTGCCCACATGCACAGCAACAGAGCGAGACAAACTGACAGACAACGGGAGAGAGAGAGAGAGAGAGAAAACCTATGCACAAACCTGGCGAAAAAAAAATTCTATGAATCGCCTAAATGGTTTTCACGCGGGCATTTTCGACTACTAAATGCTATATAACAGCACTTACTAAACACTAATCAAATTGTTATTAATGTATTTGATATATGAACACTAATATATCAGTAAAAATATATATAAATAAATAATACTAATTTTTTGATTTACAATTAAAGCAATCACTCACCCCACCATAATATGCACCCTGCACGGACGGCAGCTACTGTCGTACTAATCACAAATGCGCAGTTTTCTTATTACTTATGCTTGTTCTTTGCATTTCCTTTTATCCCTATATTCTTCACTCTCTCCCTCTCACTCGCTCTAGCAACACTTCACGAAAGACTGCCAGCCAACAGCGGCTCTCAGTAACGGTTTCTCTCTCTTCTCTACAACGCACTGCCGCACTATTAACATAATTATGTTAATTAACATTTTTCTGTTATTCGGTGTCAAAGCAAGACAGCATAGGTTCTCGCAGCCGTTTCTCTCTCGCTTATACTTTACAGCATTACACTGCAATGATCTTAACATAATTATGTTAAATTACATATTCCTGTTAATTGCTTGGCTTGTAAAAGGGCGCGCTATTTAAAAACTTAACATTTATCATTTTAATACATTTAAGTAATAATTAAAGCAAACAAAAATATACATAGGCTTTCAATAGTAGTTTCTCTTCATTCTTCATTACAACGCACTATAGCTAACTTAACATAATTATGTTAAGTAACATTTTTCTGTTATTCACATGCCATACCATTTAACAACTGAAAACTAAAATTCCTTTTCTGCACATGCAGCACAGGGTATAAGCAATAAAACATACAAAAATAAAAAAAATTACAAAAGGAAAATAGAAAACAACGCTGGAAAATAGTAAGAGAAACAAAATTCCACATGCAAAAGCGGCAAAGTGAATAGTGCACTTGTTGTTGTTGTAGCTTTTGCTGCACTCACACACTCTCCCACTCACACACTCTCACACTCACACTCACACACTCGCACACACATGTGTGCTTTACATAAATGCAGTGAAAAAACTCACACATGCACGCACACATTCATACTTTTTTGGCATCATTTAGATGCTCGTCGAGCAACTGATGCAAATTTAATTTGGACACCTCACACAAAAAATGCGCGCGTGAGCGTAGCAGCAGCAGCAGTAGCAGCAGTAACAGTAACAGCAGGAGCAGCACAAAGGGGTTTTAACATTGGCCGCATGGCATGGTTGTACCGGTACGAGGGGGGGTTCTGTAGAGGGGGTCTGTTCGGCTATCTGCATCATAACTTGCGCTTGAGTGTGTATGAACTGCAACTAATGATGTTGCAGGCACTCGAATGCGCCTTTTTGATTTAACGATCGACTTTTTTCGCTCACACTCACTCGATGATAGCCTGGTTGTATCTGTGTGTGTGTGTGTGTGTTTGTGTGTGTGGGTGCAAGTTCAAAGGGGTAGGGAGAACCCTTAATGACTGGGCCGGCTTGGCTCGTTCGTTCACTCCTTCTGCTGCGGTTGATGTTTGCCTTTTGACTCGACGCTTCTCTGAGTGGTTTGGCATTTTTTCCCTCTCTTTTTTTTTGTTATTTTCGCATATTTCTGTGTTCTTTTTTTTATTTTTTTTTTTATTGCGAGCCTGATGCGCCTATAAACTTTGCGAGCCGTTGCATAAGCGCCACTCATGTGCCACTCGTCTGGCAATTTATTTATTTTAAGTTTAACTGCACTGCGGCGCATAAAGCACAAAGTAATTTCTTTCTTCCCCAAAGGCTTCATCAAATACCAATAAAAAACAAAAAAAAAAAAAAAATCAAAACAAACCAAAAATAAAAGAACTCTCTCACACACACACACACACACACACTTGTACACATATATGAGGTTCTACTATTTGAGCTGATTTCAATAAGCCAACTCACGTCTTAGCCTGGCCTTGGCCTTGGCCAAACAACACAAACCTGGTTAGGTGTGCGTATTAAGCTGCTTTTCGGCTTTGCCACTTGATTCTTTAGAAATATCATCATAGCTGTCGCAGCAATTCTATATTATTGACTCACAATTGATATAATGCCTCCCGAAACGAAAGAAAAAAATACATAAAGCCGCCTTTTGAGTTAGCCCACAAAAATACATCGAGACTAAGCGGATAGCAAAGACTTGACAAATAAATACAGACAGCAACAAACACAAAAAAATAAAGAACAACATTGATGTATATATATATGTATATACAAAATATAATATATACAATTAGATATATAACAATAAAGGATTTATAGATCTATATAGATATATAAATATATTTATATAAATATTTATATAGTGTAGAGATTATACAAATAGGGAAAACAAAACATTTTCATTTATATATAAATTACATGTACTCAAATTGAATTTCTTTTTAATTTTTTAAATTGATTTGATATGATACTTAAGCTATTAAAACAATATTAAAAAATAATAAATAAATATATAAATAAAAATACTTTTTAATTAACTATATATATTATTATCAAAGTGTCTATTCTTTTTTTTAAGTATATGTAGACATAGCCATAAAAAATATATTATCATTTATTTATAAATTACATGTAATTATATTTATTATATTTTTTTTAATGTATATGGAAGCTAACTAAAGCTAATTAAATATATAAACATACTTTTATAATTAGCTATATGATTATTAGTGAAGAATTTTAATTGAAAACATATTTCGTCATAGAATAAATAATTTTTTTAATATTTTCTTATATCCTACATAATTTCATTTCAGGCAATGAAACCGTATGAAAAAAGTTCCGGTATCGGTTTAGATCTTCTATAGATTGGTATATATTATGTAGTTATTTTTTAATGCATTTTCATGATATTAAACAAAACAAATGCTATTTAAACAATTACCTATTATTACTATTAAATAAATTATTTCCTTTGAAAATATATATAGGTATCATAGACAATTCAGCGCAATGCCAGACAAATGTCTAGCCTAAGCATAGATTTATCCAGTTTGTAGGTGTTTCTTAGAAATCATCTTGAGCACTTTAAAGGCATTTGGCTTAAATGATTTAAGCCTCTGGCGGACCCAAAAAAAAAGAACGAAGAAAAAAGCGAAGAAGAAAATTATAGCGAAAACAAGACCTAGATTTTGCTCTGACGCTGAGGCAAAAGGCTTCTGAAAAATTCAATAAGCTGCTCATCCGCAGTTTTCGATTGCCGCCAGTGTCACATTTGTTGTTGTTGCTTTCGTTGTTGTATTTTGTTGTTCCTGTTTGTCGTTGTTGTCCTCACATCGTCACTTTTGAGCTTGTGGTGTGTGTGGGGAATATTTATTAAAATCGTTGTGCACAATTTTATTTTGCATATCAAAAGGCATCTGTGTCTTTTGCTTCTACTGCATGTACAACTATAGCAAGAGACAGGGAGAGAGAGAGAGACAGATAGATATAGAGAGGGAGAGAAAGATAGAGTGAGAGAGAGAGATAGACAGGGAGAGGGAGCGACAGACAGACAGTGTACCCCGGAGGCCTTGAAGGCAGTCAGTGTGCAACAACTTGTCTGCTACATGCAGAGTGGGTATATTTGTTTAAGTGGGTACTCTCTCTATCTGTGTCTCTCTATCTCCCTCTTTCTCTATCCATCTCTTTCTCCCACTGTCTCTCAGTGCCAACAGACATACACAAAACAGCTCAGGCTTTTAGCCAAAGCCGAAGCCTAAGTATTTTTGGTCTATGAGACATTCTACTGGCCAAAGCAAATAAGCCCAAGGCGTCAAAAAAGGCCGCAAATACACACATACACACATGCCCAAAAGATGTGCCCAGATAGGCGGCATATGATGCTACAGTATGGTCATATTATGTTTTAGCCACACATACCATACTAACCATACCATTCCATACCATATATGTTAGCCACATTCTGTTGAAAGCCAAGCTACACTTGGCTGCGCGCAGGAGGCGGCTGCACGTGCTCCAATGAAATCTGCAACATGGCCTCAAGACATGACAGCACCATTACCAGCTCAACAAAAACCCTCCGGTATCCTCCCCACCTTAACCCTCTATGACGCTCTATGCTGCAGCTGTAGCTTAGTTGAGCTGAGCTCAGTGTAACACAAAGATTAATGGCATCTACAACGTTCATTGACTCGAGACAGAGAGATGCTACAGCCAACTCGCATCATTTTGAAAACGCTGTGAAATTTCAATTTATACATGTACAAACATATATCTATACATATACATATATATATAAATATATATATATATATATATATACATGTATCTATATATCTATCTAACTGGCAGTAGATGTTCTGGCAGCCATTTAACATTGTTGCAGCGATATTTGAATGGCGTTTCGAGACGTTTTCAATTACATTTAATATGCAGCTAGTCAGCTTATGAAAAGCTAAAGCTTAGACATATACTCAGGCATTTTCCAAGTAAATTCCAGCGTATTATGTTGGAACTTTCAACTCATAAAACGCTAAAGTGCACTCTAAGCAAAAATGCTCCAATTGAAATATTTATTTTAATTTAAAATTCATTTAAGCTCCACTTGTGTTCATAAGCTTACTTTGATTTAGCAATTTAACAATATTGAATTTTAAATATATAAATAATAAATTAAATGTAAAATTAAATTAAATTAAATATTATTTTTAATTATAATTATAATTTGACTTATGGTCATAAACTTACTTTGCATTACTTTTTTAAAAATATTTAATTTAAAATATAAAAATAAATTAAATATAAAATAAAATTAAAAAAAACTAAATGAAATAAAAACTAAAATACACTTTAGACCATCTATATTATATATAAAAATATATTATTAAGTTAAACTTACAGAAATTGAGCTAAATCTTACATGAATTCAATCTAAATCTAACTAGCTTTATTGTAGCTCATGAATATATTTTTTTGCAATATAAATTCATTTCACAAAGTTAGCACTCAATTGAAAAACTCTAGAGAGCAAAACATAATAAGTTCTATATATATATATATAATCATATAATTCAGTCAAATAAAGCTCAACTTGGATAGAGTTTTATTTTTCAGCCACTTTTGATTGACACTCAAAAGTCATATATAAAATTCATAGTGTAGCCATAAATCTCATATGCCATTGACTGTCAATAATGTGGAAAGTTTTGGCTATTGACAAACAGCAACAATAACCCCAAAAAATGATAACAAAAAGAAGAGGAAAAAAAAAACATAACTGAAGTGCTGTAACAACAATAAGAAGCGCAAAACTTTATTAAGTTTCCGGCATAGAGCGTCAAGCATATTAAAATACACTTCACACACACAAACACAATGATAATCACTGTCTGAAAGAACTGACAAAAATCGAATAAGGCCAACACACACATAAACAGACGAAAATTGTGAAAAAAAAGAAAAAAGAAAAAGCAGCGCCGCCTACTTATGAGCGTTGCCAAACTGAACTACTTCAAAAACGCATAAAAAATCAATGGCAGCGAATGTGCGCAATAAATGTCAGCGACAAGGCGAAACAACAACAACATCAGCAATAACAACAACAACAACAATACAACAGCAACAATGAGACAAGTGAAAAGGAAAATGAAAATGAAAATGAAAACGAAAACGAAAACCAAACGAAAAGCAAACTTCACAGAGGATGAAGTGAACATGTTTTTTTTTGTAGCATACTTATGTGCGTTGTTCTGCTGTAGCAAGTGGCAAGTGGCAAGTGTTGCCTACGTGTATGAAGTTAAATTGTGTGAGTGTGTGTCTGTTTGTGTTTGTGTGTGTGTGAATTGTTAGCGGGGCATACAAATTGAAAATCCGCCATAAATTGAAGCGGCAAAAGCAAAGTCTACAGCGCAAAGCTGATGACAATTTATTGTTCACACTTGTAACTGATGATGGTGCTTAGGGCCAAATACACAAACACACACACATACACACTCACACACACACATACACACTCACACACACACACATATATATGACTGACTTGCACACACGTGCAGCAATTTGGGGCATGTGTTTGCCAAAATATATTTCATTGTCTGCAGCAACATCAAATGTAGGCTCTACAAATTGCTATCCATTATTTAGCCCTAAAGTCAATATACAATCTATATATATGTATACAGGCCTTCATAAATTTGATTTTATTTTATATAATTTTGTAGACTTTTTTTCGGATGTTTGGCAGCTGCTCAGGTGCGTTTGCCGCTGACAGAATATGATTTAAAAGGTTAGACAGCGCTTGACTTTCGCATAAATTGTACGTTTGCTCTGCATTATAGTTTCTCAGTTTTATATATTTTTTTTTTTTGCAGCCACTCACAATGAACTTTGCACAAGGACGCTTGAATTTGTATGTGTGTGTGAGAGTGAGTGTGTTAAAGTGTGTGAGTGTGTGTGTATCTGCCAGCTAAGTGGTTTCATAACTCGCATTGCAAACTACTCGCTGCTGCTGCGGCTGCATTAGAAACTTTTTCAATACAAGCGCACAAAGCACAAAAGCTACAAACACAAAAAAAAAGTATGCGTGCCTCAAAGTTGGCAACGCCAACAACAACAGCATCAACACTAACAACAACTACAACTACAACTTGCACCCATTTGTGCCGTTTGTCTATTTGCAGCATGCCGCATGCCTTACGCTTTAAATGAACCGGCAAATGATTTAAGGTGAAGATTCTCGTGTGCTGCATAGCAAATTTCGCTTGCCCAAACCCCCCCCACCCAAGCCATACATATAACTGGACACCCAAGCCTGAGTGAAACATAAAACACACTGTGCTAAAGCCCAAGTTGCTGCGCCTCGTTCATCACATTTAAATTCATAACAGCTGCAAACAGAAGAAGAAAAAAGAAACAGAAGAACGCAAAAAAACGGCGAGCAGAATAAAGAAAGTGAAACAGAAATCCACTTTGTTGTTTGCCATTGAGCGCTGAATTTATGAGTCTCGCTATAGCTACTAAGTCCCAGCTAATAGCGGCTTTAGAATTTATAGAGTTTTCCGCTGCGGCTTATGAGAGATGCGGCTTTGCAGAGCCGGCCCGGCGTATACGTAATATCAATACAAGTGAGGTCCTTATGACTGCGTCTTCAAGTTTGTCAAAACTTTGAACTGAATCAAAAACACAGAGCACATCGCAGGGCCTACATATTAAATAATCATATATATAATATATATATATATACATATATATGTAATGTATAGCATAAAAACCTTTTTAATGGAAAAAGAAAACCTTGGGCAGTTTTCAATTTTCAAATTTTAAAGCATTTGAGAAATTTGTACAAATTAATTTCATGCATATGTTCAAATAATATTAATTAAATGTTAGCATTTATTTTAATTATTCAATATGGCAAACAAACACTAGCTGAAGCGTATTGGCCAATAAAGGCTATAGAGTCTTCGTTTTGGCCAAAAACCTTTGCCTTTTGCTATTATTTAAAGCAAAAGGTCTTTTGCTGTTTTTTGACATATTATGCTATAATTTTTGTGGCAAAACGTTTAGTTGAGCTACATAAATAATAAATAAATAACAGAAACACACACACACAGACAGAAAGACATAGAGACAGACAGCAAAAACCAGACAAAGTGAAAGAGACAGGGAGAGTGAGAGGAACTTCTTCCTAATGATGGGCTACGTGCAAAAGTCGAGCTATTTCCGCTCTTCTTGTTGTTGCTACTTCTATTTTTTGATGTTGTTATTGTTGTTATTGAAATTGTTGACTGTTTGTTTGTTGTTGTTGTTTTGTTGCTTGTTTTATGGGTCTTGATTTACAAGCCAGTTTGGCAGTGGCAGTTTTTGTTTTCAGCCTCAACTCAACCTCAACGTGTGGCTCAAATTAATTTGCATTTTGTTGACTCAATTCGTGCAGCAAACTTGGTTTTACATAGATTTAGCATAAAATATTTAAAACAATTTCTAGAAGCATGCATAAAAATTGCAAAAAACCGTTTCCTAAACTTTATTTTAATTGTATATCTTCGTACGCCAAAGCCAACCAAGCAGGACCAACCAGGACGGACCAGGACCAACCAGGACCAGCCATGCCGTTCCATGTCAGGCCATGCTATCGATATGTAAATGCCATTTGAGAGCAAATCGAAAAACTTTCGAGCTCTCTCGAACTGTAATAGTCGTAAATATTTATGCATCCATGTGTAAGCTACGCACAAATGAAATTCAAATGTGTCCAAAAGTCTCAGTCTTTCAGTCTCCCAGTCACAATCTCAATCTCAGTTCAAGCAGCTCAAAGTGTGGGACTTAGTCTGCGTTTCTCAGATGCTTCAATAAATCCACAGTGCGTCCAATCACAACCACTTCTCACGCTGTCCATTTAGTTGCCTTTTTGGTAATGTGCTTAGATTATAATCAAAATTTCATTTCATTTTAGTCAATAGCTCTCAAGAAAGTAAAAAAAAAACTAAAGAAGTATCTCTGGCATGCTGCAGTTTAATTGAAACTTCAAACTGAATGCCAATTGATTTCGCTCTGGGCAAACGAAACAAAATAAAGAAATACTGTTAATACGGTTCAGTAAAAACAATCAAATCGAATCTTGTAATCAATGTACTGAACTTACCCTACACTCCATTTCGATCTGTTCAACTGCAACTGACAATTGAGCAAAAATTGCACATGTTCCATGCATTATGCACTCACAGACAAATTTACATATGCCAATTCATAAATTTGGGGCTTCATGATATCATATCATCATATTTTGCATATGCTTAAGCAATAAATTAAATTTAATACTGATTTTATTGTGCATTATTTGAAAAGCAAATTAAAATGGTTTTTTTTTATCATTTTAATAATATCCCAAAAAATACAGAATCGCTTTAACAAAGTCAAAAATCGATTTGAGCTAAAATAAGTGTGTATGTGTGTGTGAAATATTTAACAATCTTATAAACATGTAGGAGGAAATAAGCAATGTAGGCTCATCGCCAACATTATCGTCATCCAGACTCCAGTCCCCAACCCAACCTCACAAACCAGAAGACATTTGCAACGCGATCTTGTTGCTCTGGCTCTGGTTCTTGGTTGTTCTCACTGCCTGGGCGAACTAATATAAATTTATAGCCATAAGAGCGAACTGTGTGACACAGACACGCACAGCAAATTAAAATCAACTGGGAGCAGTCATTATGGAGGCTTTCACTTTCGCTAATGTGTTATGAGAGGCAGTCAGCCAAGTAAAACCAACCCAACCAAACTCCAGACCCCAACCAAACCAGTCCAATCCGACCAAAACCAAGCCGACCTACTACATTGCAGCCAGTGAGAGTTAACAACATGAAGGCGTGCGTGTATGTGTGGTCTCTATCTCTCTCTTTATTTCTCTCCTTCTCTCTCTTTCTATCTCTCCCTCTCTGTGCGTGTGTATGTTTAAGCAAATAGGTCGACAGTTACACACACTGTCGCACTTAAAGGCGCTAAAGCTTACATTGTAGTCGTCGTATTAGTCTAAATGAAGAGAGGGCAAAAGTTTGCGAATTTGTGAATCAGTCGACCAGAAAAATACCCTACAAACAGCTAAATTGAATACAATTTTAATAAACAAAACCTTACAAATTGGAATTATTTAATAACATTTTCTACCTCATACAAATTAATTGAAAACAATCGATTCTGTTTTTTTTATATTAAATAAAAATAATATATTTCCAAATTTTTACATTTAAAAATAAATAAAATATAATTCTAAAACATAAAAAATATTATATAAAAAACATTAATATAAATTTATTTAAATAAATTTTAAATTTGAAAATTTAAATAAATATCTGAAATAATATAAAGTTTTCTTCAATTTTGTGGCAAAAGTTTTGTATGCATTTAATATACTTGTCTCTATAAATTTACCCCAAAAATACCGCATTAAGTAAGACTGCGAAAATATGCATTAAAAGCTGAGCTCGTGTGCGTGCACGTGTGTGAGTGTGTGAGCATGTGTGTGTGTGTGTGAATGTGTGAGTGTGTGTATTTTTTTTTTTGTATTTACTGTGCGCTGCAAAAGTCAAAGCAGAAATTAAACTTAAGATTAAGGCAGAGCTGAGAAATGCTGGCGTTCCCTTTGCTGGCGACATACAGCTCGAAGAAGTTACGCTTTGGGGGATTACCAAGCATCAAAAACACACACGCACACACACACACTCACACACACTCACTCACACTCAAATATACATGGACACATACACAGTCGTCAACACACACTCATGTTTAATCAGATGCGCATACATACATATTTGAGTGCGCATTTTTGGGAACAGTGTGATTGTGGGTGTACTATGAATGTGAGTGTGTGTGAGTATGTTTAGTTGTATTAGTGCTGGTGATTTCTTTTTTCTTGGCTCTGCTCGTATTCACACTTATTTCATTTCGCAAGTCACTTTGTTTACTATATATTTAAGTAAACCAAAGGCAAAGCCAAAGCTGGAGAGTTAGAAAGAGGAATAAAGAGAAAGTGAGAAATGTGATAGAGAGACTGTAAGAGAGGAAGAGTGGGAGAGAGAAAGAGAGAGAGAGGGGAAAGAGTGTGCCCCGTTGTTGTGATGCCAAGTTTTTGCTTATTGCTGGTGCCACGGAGCGTATGAGTGATTAAAAGTTTTAGCATTAAGCAAATTGCGTCTAATCTTGACTATGCCGCTCTGCTCTGGATCCGCTCTTTGCGACTGGCCTTGTTTTTCGGTAGCAATTTCTTTTCGGTTATGCTAATTACATCACGCCTCAATAAACAGCTTACAAGTAACAACAACAGCAACAACGACAAGGAGAACAACGAATGGAAATCCTGGCAATCAGACGAACAGACTTAGAGATTCGACCTTTGCCAGCGGCAAATGTTCAATCGATGTTTGTGTTTATATTCATTTTATTTATTTCTGACTTTCACAATGACTTCGAATGCTCCTTCTTCTTTTGGTTCTTCTTCTACTACTACCTCAACTTCTGCCTTTTGCTCGCTGCTGTCTATAGTTTTGATGATTTTCTCTTTTCTGATTCATTGGTATATGCGAACTGGCATTTCAATTTGCCATGCCCCTGTCGCTCATTTCCAATTATTATGCAACAAACAAATAATCTAATATGTTTTTGAAAACTTGACGCAGCTGTCGTCGTCACAAGTTTTACCATACAGACGAAAAGCAACAACAAATAAAAGAAAAAAAACCTCGAGAACAGAAAAACACAAACCAAACAAACAACACACTACAGCAAACAAAACAACAACGAAACAAGAGCAGCAAGAATATTACAAAGAGCTGATAATACTTTTGGACGCAAAAGTTTTTAATCGATGAAAGTTTTTGCCAAAGTACGTGAGGCGAGTTTTTGGTCAGGACCCGAAGCGTCATACTATACACCAGGCCCTAACCGAACTTTCAGCCTAATTGGCAGCAGCTGTGCCTTGCCTTCAGCATACATCAATTTATCAGACGCTCGGACGGTATAGGCACAAACATACATCAAATTAATTGCTTGACCATTGCAACAAAAATCACATAAAACCAATTTTAAATTCTTGACTGACATTTATTCGGTCTTTAATATAGTTCGATTAGACTCGTTCGATTAGGTTAAAGAAAATGAAGAATGAAGTTTGAAGAAACAGAAGGTCTGTTGATCTAAAGCCCTCTTGTCTGAAGGTCCAAAGGTTTGAAGGCATGAATGTCTAGAGGTATAAAGGTATAAAAGTCTGAAGGTCTAAAGGTGGAAATATCTAAATAGCTGAAGGTTTTAAGGTCTCTAAAGGAATGCAAATCTGAAGGTCTAAAGGTCAAAAGGTATGAAGGTCTAAAGCACTAAGGATCTAAACTCCTCCTGTAAAGATTTAAGCTCTAAGGACCTGAAGGTCTAAACTTTTAAAGGTATGAAGGTCTAAAGGTCTGAAAGTTCAAAGACTCAATTTCAAATTCACACACTTCATTATAATAATAATAATAATAATATATGTTTTATATAGTCTGTCATATTAAAAAAATATGTATATCAAAAAACAAATTTAAATCGATTTGGAAAACCAAAAACAAAGCCATTTAAATTGCAATGAATATCACAGCTAAGCCAAAACGCATAAGCTGTTTATTCTCTCCAATAATATAAAAAAAAGTAAATAAAGAATATTTTGCAGTCCAGAGCTGAACGTGAAACTAAGTAAATTATCTTTGTCTATCTAAAGAGAAAAGCAGCATTGGAAAAAAAGTTCTATAACAAACTTAATAATCAAGCACAAAAATTTATGTGCATATCAAATGAGCTGGAGATTTCTTCGTGGAAAAGAGGGAGATCTAATCTAAAAACTTCTAAGAGAAATCTGGCTTACAAGTGGAATATATATATATATATCTATATATAGAATACAAAACAGATTAACATATGGTCTATTGTCTAATGTCACATGCACACAATTTCTATATATCTATATCAAAGCATTTGACTAGATAATTACGAGTAGAAAAATATCAGAATGGAAAAACTTCCACACACACTCATACACTCATGCACAATAAGCAGTGATACACAATGGGAGTAAAGCCCATAAATAATAATTAAATGCGTGACTAATTACTTGTGTAATTTGCTATTATTAAGCTAAAGCAAAGGCAACAACAATAATCAACAAAAGACACCAAGAAGCAGGAAATTGGCACCAAAATGGCGTTGTCATAATAGATATATAGAAATGTTTCTCTATATACACATACACACATGCTTATACTCATACAAAAAGCCACAATCACACACATACAGAGATACAACAGCCAGACAGACAGGGAGACAAGGAGAGTCGCATAATGAGCTGGCAATATGTCGAGTTATCGTTATCGCTAGAAATTAAGTTGAAGTTGGCTGCGCTTCTGTATAAGCATTTGTCAATGCATAGGTAAGCTCTAGCAGCGTGTGTGTGTGTGAGTGTGAGTGTGCTACTTCCTGTGTGTATGTGGGATACCCTGTGTGTGTATGTGTGTGTGTGTGTGTGACACCCTGTGTGCCTCTGTGTCTGTGTTTGTTGATGATGATTAAGTTGACAACAACTGTCAACTTTGCTTTGGCGCGCGCTGACATAACCTAAACGCACTCACACATTTACAGCATAAACACACACACACACACACATGTGACACACACATATATATAGTCATTCATTGTGTGTGTGTGTGTGTGTGTGTGGTTTTTGGGGGCTGCGCCTTCTGCGGTTTAATGAGTCTTGATTTATTTCATTTCCTTCATTTTCGATATGCGCTAACGACAACAGCAGCAGCAGCAGCAGCACCGACGACGTCTGTGCGTTGTCACCCTTGACTGTAAACACACACACACACTAGACACCCTGTATATATGTACGTATGTATACATATATATATATAGTATATGTGTGTATATATTTGTGGTATATTTCGCAAGATTTTCACTGAACACTGGCATCTGCTTATTTACATGACAACACAAATTTCATTACTCATGCCATGGCATCTGATAGGCGACGCCTTTTGCCGCGGCACTTGCCATTTTAATTAAGACATTGATTGCTTAATTAAATTTATTTGCAACCGCCGCTTTATGGTGACATCGCTTAACAATTTCATACATCTATTTCACTCTTACTCACTTACTTACTCACTCTCTCTCTCTCTCTCTCTCTCTCTCTCTCTCCCTTTGTCTATCTCTGTGTGTTTTTCTTAGAATGCCTTGGGTCGCAAATATAATTTTCCTTGCGAGAATATTTAATTATTTGCCCTAAAATGTAATACGGGCAAAAAACAAAAGTTGGAAGAACAAACACGTTTTCGTTTGAAGTTTAAGTATTTGGAAATTATACAATTGATTTAGGATTAAAAGTTCATAAAAACATAAATTGATATATTTGTTTATATATGAAATTTTCTAAAATTTTAATTTTATAATTTCACATTAATTTTGAATAGTTTAAAATGTTTTCAAATAATGTGTGACATTAAAATTCTATTAAAATTTTTCAAAAGAATTAATAGTATAGTATTAATGAAATTATATTATAAATTGTAATCACAATTATAATAATATGTTTAAAGATAAATTTAAAAAATATAATTTTTATTTTTTCATATTAATTTTTAATGGTTTAAAATTTTAGCAAACATGATGATATTTAAAAGCAATTAAAATTTTACCACATATGTATATTAATATAATAATAATAATAATAATAATAATAATAAAAATATTATGTTTATATAAATAAATAAATTTAAATTGTATTTCATCATATTAATTTTTACTAGTTTAAAATGCTTGCAAATATTTTGTGACATTTAAGAGCTATTTAAATCGAAGTAAATTAATTGTTATTAATTATTATTTTTAATTTAATTTAATTTATATTGATTCATAAACTGAATTTAACATTGACATCTTTCATTTAATTCAAATACTATTATATAAATATTTGCACTAACTTAAAGCAATCGCTTTATATAAAACTTTAACTAAGATCACATTGCAATAAAAAATCTTCAAGTGTAAAAATATTTAAATTTCATGCAGCCAACATTTTTTTTATAAAATAATATTTTTTTGTACATATTTTTTTTTTTTTTATGTGTATAAATATATATTTTTATACACATATATGTATTTGAACATATGTATGTATATTTATTATTTATTAGCTTAAGCCAGGGAAATCGGCACGAGCTTTCCAATATCCGGCACTTAAATTTTATTACACTGAATATTTGACTCCTCTAGCATTTTTTACATACCAAACAAACACACATACAAATGTTCATACAGAAATACATATGAACATACGTATATACACACATTCATACATATATACATACATACAACCTGTGCAGCAGCACGTGCTCTCAGAGACAGAATACCCAAGTGCACACACACAAACACACAGTCGCCCCTAATCTCTCACCCTTCCCCTGAAGTTCTCTAACTGCGTTCAACAAGCTCCTCTGCGCTGTTCACCTTGCTCTTCTCCTTACGTTCTTCTCCTCGCTCTTCTTTGCGCTCTCCTCTTCTAGAAGAGACCTTTCTGTGAGTAGACCTGCTTCTGTTGCCTCTCTTACTTCAATGCTCTTCATCTTGCTTCCTCTTTATTGCCCTTTGCTCTCTTCAGTTCAACTTCTTCCATCAGCATGCCTACATGCATTCCCCTCTCTGTCTTCTTTGCTCTCTTCATTTCTACACATTCTATCGACTTCCCCTCTCTGTCTTCTTTGCTCTCTTCACTTCTATAGCTTTGCATGTAAGCTTTGCAATTGCGTTTGCATTCTTTTGCACTTTGACTGGCTGTTTTCATCCCCCCCCCTTTCTCTCTATCAATCTCTCACTCTCTCACTTTCTCACTCTCTCTCTCTCTCTCTCTCTCTCTCTCTTCATTCGCTTGTGTATCATCTATCGGTTTTGCCTTTTGGCACACTTTGGTCTTTGGCGTACCATTCCCTGCATAATCCCGTTTAAAATGCATATAAACAAAATGTGAAATTCATAAAAATGCGAGCACGAGCAATTTCGCTCTTTGAATTTTAGCATAGTTTCCACTCTAGCTGCATCTCTTTTTTGCATTGAGACTGTTACTGTGTATGTATGTGTGTGTATTGTATGTGTATTGTATGTGTATTCTATGTCTCATTTTACTATCTTGTGCATTTTTCCATTCCCATTCTCATGTTTATTCTAGTCTAAGCAGCGCTTCTTGTTTGTTTACACAATGTTGGTTTATATTTCTCCCTTTTTTTGTATGCGGGTGTCAATTTTATTTACTTTTTACTGCTGCAACTTGACTTGACTTTTATGCCCCCCTCTTCCCCTTCAAATCCCATTTACTTATTCCCTTCCACTTCATCTTCAGTAAAGTGTCTAACCGCAGTTTATTCTTATTTTTTGCTATACGATCTGTTTACATTTCGTATTTTCTATCGACTTTTATTGTATTTGCTTTTTATTTATACCCTATAAATTTTGTAAGAGTTTTTATATGCCTGGGCTTGCATGTGAAATATAGTCAACATATGCTTACTATCAATTTCGATAGGAATTATATGAAATACGGGGATTTTAAATAAATTTAAAATATATTTAATTTTTTCAAATTAACTTAAATAGAGAAGTCTGAAATGTTTTTAAGAAAACATGGCAAATATTGATGCCAACAAATTTCACATAATGTAAGTTGAAACTATTTCAGTCATTTTAAGACACTCTATATATTTCTAACTATAAAATATTTTATTTAAATAGAAGAAAGAGTAGAAAACAGATCACAAAAGAGTGATTCCATAGGAAATAGATCAGAGAAGAAAAACCATAGAAATATTACAAATTCTCTTAACTTATTCGTATTGTAATAGAATCCAAATATATAAAATTATAAAATATTACTATATATTGTATATATTATATGAAATGTCTTACCATATCATAGTAAATATAAAAATAATATAAAAATAAATCGTAAGGGAAAAACAAAGAAAGCTGTTTTGTCTACCTTTTAAGCTGATCAATTTGATGAGTACGAAACAAATTATAAGTAGAGTGACTTGTACAGATTGAAGACTAAATCCATATGTGAATATTTAACAATTTATTAGTTTTTTTATTTTAATTAATTTGCAGCTGTTTTGTTGCAAATGATGAGCAAATGTAAAAACAAATCGAAATCGTCAAATTGAAATGAAAATAAACAAGGTGCAGCTAAAGTACCCAAATAAGCACTTAATACTCACACACACTTGCACCCACCAAACACTCACAATCATACACATACACAGTATGAGTGACTCACACATTCACACAGACTGCACTCGAGTAAACATAAATAGTGCCATAAAATATGAGGAGCCCGAAGCGAACCGCATCAGTCGCCCAACGAAAGCCACAGCCAACACATCACACGCTCTGAACTTGACTGCAACCGTTCAGATACCATACTATATATACTATATATACATATATTGATTGCCATAAAATGGATATCACGTATGCTGTAGAGGGCGCCCACGATGAGAACATATTGACACACGAGCTGGCTCTGGACAAGGAGGTGAGTAATCGATTCATACATTAACAACGTATGTTCCATATGTTCCATACGAAAAGAGAGAAAAAAAACCCTCGAATTTTATTTTGATGGCTAAGCTTAGCTTTGGCATTTTCAGCTCTATTTGTCATTTATGTTGTCGCTGCTAACGCTGGAGCCGGATACGGACAACTGCCTGATCTTTGATGAGGATACGTTGAATTTGCGCCAGCAGCTCCTTCTCTATAAGGCCGAGCTGGATGCCTTGGATCGCACAGCGGATGATTACTATGAGCAGAAGGAGCAGTTGATCTTTAAGATCTTTTGTGAATTTCGTGGCGTGGTCTATGATCCGGAAACCATGTTTGAATATCAATAAGTTACTCTGCGGGCAGATGGAATAAATTTACATTTTTAAATTCGTTTGACAATTAATGTTAAGCATTTCAATTTAGTAGCTGCCACTTATCATGAAAAAGGACAAGGTCGAAAAGACAACAGTACCGGCAACAGCCAAAGCCAAGGTCCTAAAATCAAGGCTGTAACCAAAGGCCCTAGGCCAATATGAATGTGTGTGTGTATGTGTTACCTTGACTGTGATATTAATTTAAACTAATGCGGCAATGAATTGAGGCCTGTTAAAACCATTTGAATTTGCTAACCAAATAACACGCTTCAGGGCGTGGCATTAACCGATGTCTACGATTGTGTGAGTGTGTGTGAATGTGAGTGTGAATGTATCTGTGTGCACCCACAAAATGACTTAACATGTCTAGAACTGCTTGGATTATTGCGTTGACAGGCAATAGCATGACCATATATACGCATACATATCTACAAATACACATATTACCATACATATATTTGTATATATAGATACATATATGTATATATCCGTATACATCTGTATTTGTATATTGAGTTAGTCAAATTACCAAGAAGTTGCGTGAGTTTTGTAGATTTGGTGGCATATTATGCACGACTTGAGCACAAGACATCATTAGACAAAAGTGTGTATCTAATTTTTTTTTTTTTTTGGCTTTTCTTTTGGTAGGGAGCCCTAAAGAATGTTTTGGGTAAATTGGCTGAATGTTAGGTGCTCGGAATGTTTGAGAACGCATTCAAAATGAAGCGACAGCGAGGAATTCGTTTAATTAAGCATAGTTACCTAACATGCTGACATGTGCCATGGCTAACCGTTACGCCCCAGAGCCCCAAATCAGACCTTGAAGCCTAACCATACTCAATCGCTCAGTCGCTCACTCTGTTCTACTGTCTTTCTCAGTCTCATACTTTGCGTATGCAAATGAATTGCGTAATCGAATTTTATAGCGCAAACCTTAACGGGAAAACAATGCAAAAATTTGAAAACTATAGTAGATGCTTGAGATGTCAGCGAGAAATAGCTTCAAAATGTTGAGAGAAATTAATTTTCCGCCCAAAACAGGGACAGCTTT
The DNA here is from genome assembly GCA_037040025.1 of Sphaerogastrella javana. Classification (NCBI taxonomy): domain Eukaryota; kingdom Metazoa; phylum Arthropoda; class Insecta; order Diptera; family Drosophilidae; genus Sphaerogastrella; species Sphaerogastrella javana. The sequence continues at coordinate 6,453 of JBANCZ010000220.1, read as the reverse complement.
TCGTTTGCTGCGGCTCAGGGCGGCTCTGTGCGGCTTGGTGGTCTATGGGAGCCCTGTGTCGGTCTCCGTTTGGCGCTCTGTCTCTGCCAGATCTTGGTAGGGCAACCCACACACGCACGCCCCCTATTGTGCAGAGCGTGTAATTAAGCAGCGTATAGCGCTTTTGATGGGCATGGTGTGGCCTAAGCCCAACTCCTCTGAACTCGGCTCGGTTTTAGCGGTTTTAAGGTGCGTGCTGTGGCCTTCGCATTCGGTTTTCAGTCCGCCCGGCTTCACTGAAGTATTAATAACGCCAAAGTGTTACAGAGAGGAAAATTTATTAAGATGCCCGTCGTCGGCAGACGGTGCTGCCACTCAGCGTGTGACCAGCGAACGACGAACGACGAACGGTTGATGCCTCAGCTGTTGCCCGTTTAGAAATGGTCGGATTCGACCTACAGTACTTTATACTATATAGTACTTCGCTTAGTTTTTTATTCCTTCATTTTTTTTGTTCCCTTTCGCTTTCGCTTTCGCTTTTTTTTTTTTGGGTGCTTGTTACGCAATTGTAGTAGGCCATGTCTATAAATTGGGTAATTTATGAACAACATGGCGTATGGGTAGCGTTTAAAGCGAACTACACAACCGTTTTTAAAGGCCATTAAGCAGGCATATAGCATAGAGGGCACAGAAAATTGAACAAAAGGGCGCATGAAGCTATTAAATATTTAGGCTAATAATATGTTTAACAATCTATGGGATGTACGGCTTTCGAATTGAGCTATTATCAAAAGGGAACCAAAGAGATTGATAAGACTTTTCGATCTGAAATTTAATTCAATTCGCTTGGAAATTTTGATTAGTATACAGCCTTGTATCAAAGCTATAAATTTTAAGATTTAGTTTCAGCGGTTAAACGGAAATTCGTCTCTTATATTTATGTGATACCAATTAACTTAATTGAAATTGCTTTAATTTTAGTGAACATTGTCGCTTCACTCATGCAGTATAACAATTATTTAAAGCATTCCTTTGACTGCCGTATATTTCCAAGTATTTCTCTCTCTTTTTCGGTCTCCCTCTATCTCTCTCTCTCTATCTCCATCAGCTACCATGTGAGCCATTTCAATTTGATACAGTTTTATTTCTAGCCATGAAATAAGAAGAGAAAATAAAAGTGAAAGTTGTGAGAGCCACTAAGTCAAGCACAAAGCCAGCCAGGGCTCTGCTGCAATGAGATCCAGACTATGAAATAGATAAACTGACTGCGTTATAGAATAACTCAAGCCAGAGGCAAAAAAGAGATATATATAGAGCAAGATATTGTATATACACGCATATATATATAGAGAGAGCGAGTAATAAAGTATGTATGTAGTGATGTAGTTTGTAGAGTAGTATAGTATAGTTTAGTATAGAAAATATAAAGAGAGAGAGAGAGACATATATAGTTTATAGAGAGCGGTATTGTATAGTATAGTATAGTATACAACATATTTATTGAGATCCAGTTCATATAAATAGATATAGGTATGTTTACAGAGGTATATATAGAGAGAAACACAGTACAGAGAGAGAACTATAGAATATAGATATATAGTTTATATAGATATATAGCTTAAATAGATATACAAAATATGCAGTGTATACAAAAATACGATATATGTATATATATAAAGAGATATATGTATACAATAGTTAGACTGTAGACCGTTGATTGTAAAATTTGAGCTTTATATAATATGAAGTATTGCATATCCACACAAAACTTAGGTACTTAAATGTAGGTACTCAAAATACATAGAAGATATGGCTGCAACATATCCATTTCCTTAATTTGTCATCACAATTTGACCTAATCCATGCAAATTTGGTAGGAATATTTATAAGGAAGCATGCAGTAAATAATTTGCCTAAAAATACTCAACTTTCACCCAAGTATAACCCTAATGTAAAATGTATATCTATATATAGTTTCAACATTTATATTTATGTGTTTATACTATATAGAGTTACTAGAGTTCTTCCAGTTGCCTCATTTGTTATGCTCAGACGTGAGACTCGAGACACGACTGATAAAATATATGGAGTATTAAAAAAAAGAAAGGAGACATTGCCGTGGGCGAGAATTTATGTTTCTATGACTAGCACAAAGGTCAGAGGTCAACATATGTCTGCATGACCAGGCCCTGGTCGCCCACAAATCATCATTAAATTGAGCACATGCTACCAAACACGTGGACTGTGTGTGGAGCGTGGATTGTGGACCATGGAATGTGAATTGTGGACTGCATGTGGTCAAGCAATAAATAATAATTTAATTATTTTATTACTTAAAAATGCACAACAAATGCGCTTAAAGCACGCGCGCACAATTAATGCGCGTAATGAAGGCTTGAAGTTCATATAAAAAAAGGCCAAAATGAAAAGTGGCCAAAACTAAAAGGTGAAAGGGAGAGAATGAGAGAGAGAAAAGGACAAAAGAAAGACAAAGCAAAGCAGCGAGAGAGCAACTAATTGAGGCAACAAAAGCGGTTAAAAGTTGAGCTAGCTGTAAGAGAATGAGAAAGAGAGAGAGGGAGAGAGAGAGAGAGACTAAGAGAGAGTGAGTAAGAGAGAGAGAGAGAGAGAGTAAGAGAAAGAGAGGGAGTTGGCCAAATGGTTTCCATTTTTGGCTTTTGGCATTTGCGTTTGTAATGTCGCAACAGTGGTAGAAAACGGCGTGGCCACAATTAGCCAGGCCACCACACGGCAATGTGCGCATACATTTAGCAGGCACTGTCACACAGCTACAGTTACATCTACAGTCGCCGTCACAATCATAGGCACAGTGGGCCCACACACAATGCCAATTGTGGCCTGGGACCAAAGGATTCTTTGACATGGGCTCCATTTCAACATGCCACACGCGACATTAGCACAAACACTCACACACATGCATATACATACATGCAACAGTGTGTGTGTGTGTACTTTGTGATCATAATTGTAGTAGCTGTCAACAACAGCAACAACAACAGCAACAACAGCAACAACAGCTACAGCAACAACAAGCAACACAACAATTACAGCAACACCAAGCGCAAACAAAAGCTTTTAAACATGCTATCTCTTTCTATCACACACACACAGTCATTCTCCACTCACTCTCTCTTTCCACCTTTCTCCCTTTCTTCCTCTCTCTCCATCCACTCTTTTACTCACTCTCCTCTTCTTGTTTGCATGTTTCGACTCTGCCTCTGCTTAAAAATGTCAACTCGAAATTCTTGACGCTTTGCCTTTTTCTCTTCTCCCCCTTTTTGTTGTTGTTGTTCTTCCATTCGTATTGTTATTAACGCTTTTTGTTGTTGTTGTTGTTGTTGTATTAGCCTTAGAATAGAGAGTTTATGGAAGCCCTTACGGCTAATATGAATACGTACTTAGGGCAGCAACAATGCCAAGTGCTGGCATTTTATTTTGATGTGCTCTAGAATTTCCCGCAAAACAGCCAACAAAAATGATTGGTATGATGAGAATTTGGCTAGAACTGCACTTGGCCAAAAGTGATGCTTCACATAGTTGGCTCAAACTTCAACCTAAGATTCATTGCCCACAAACGTTGAATTGCATTGAGGTGTAAATTACAGCAATAGTAGTAGGAAATGTAGTGAAATAGGAGTTGTTGTTGTATCGGTAGTAGCAGAGAAAGTAGTAAAACATAGAATTTTATAAATGGAAGCATTAGTAAAGAAAACGTAGTAGAATAATAATGTTAAGTTTGGCAATAGTAGTAGAAAATGTAGGGGTTAAGATTTGTAGGTATAAATACTAGCAGAAAAGGTAGTGAATAAGTGAAAGTAGCAGAAAAAAAAAATAGATCATTGTATATATTTAATTTAAATAGGAATCTTAGCAGAAAAAAAAAATTTGAATAGTAGTATTGAGTGTTGCAATAATAGTAGAAATGTAGTGGAGTACAAGTTACAGGCATAAGTATTAGATGAAAAGGCAGTATGTTAGTTAAGCATAAAATCTAAAAAGTAGCATTGGTTGAAGAAACCGTGATAGAATTGTAGTAGAATGTATAAATAGTATTTTGAAATGTAGTACAACTATATAAGTAAGAATGAATAATAGCAGAATAGATAATATGTGGAATACGTATATATAGAAGTAGAATAGTAGCAGAATAGTAGGTAATATTAAGTGAATATAATGTAATACATAGCAGCAATAGCAGCAAAAAGTAGTAAGATAAAAAATAGTAATATAAACAGTAGTAAAACTTTATTTTTAGATAAAAAAAAATTGTAGAAAATTTAGTGGAATAGTTAAAGTATAAATTCAAGTTGTTTATGAGAATGGGTGAATTATACCATTAGTAGAAGAAAATGTAAGAGAATAGTAGTATAGATAATAACTGAAAACGAAAATTATTACTAATTGTAGTATAAATAGGGTCTTCAGTAAAAGAAAACGTCTTAGAATAGTAGTAGTAACAAGTGTTTTGAGTACAGTTGAAATTTCTTAGTCAGAACTAACATTTTGCTAAAGGTTTAAAGGCTTAACAACAGAACTAAAAGAAAACGCAAAAACAACGAAAACTAAAAGAGAAGAAGAAAATAGTTTTCATTTGAAATAATTTCATTGAGCAGAGGGGACAAAGTGAGAGACAGAGAGAGAGAGGAAAATAGAGAGAGAGAGAGAAAGGGAAATAAAAGAATTGCTAAAAGTATTCTCATGTCGGCCAGGAAAACGGAAACGGAAGTGCACCATTGGGCGACATGTGCGGACATGTGGCCATAATTTCAACACTCATAAATATGTAGATGTTATATGCACCAGAGTTGCCACCGTTGCTTAAAAGTGTGCATGTGTATGTGTGTGAGCGACAATCACTCATTCTCATCCTAGTTAGAGTAGATGTAATTATGCTTATATAAACATGGCTTGACACAATTCGTTTGATGGAATAACAAAAATATTTTCCAAGTATAACAAAATATTTTTTAATTAAAAAATTTTGTGGCCTGACAGTGGTACAATTACAGCGTCAAGTGAAAATAAATATAAACAAATACAAATGCAAAGACAAATATACAAGTGATACGCATACAGAGCGAGAGAGAGAGAGTGAAAGAGGGAGACCATTTGAAAGAACAACAAAACTGTATACAACATAAATATCAACAAAATGCGACAAATTATACAAAAACTTTTCTCTGTGTTCATACAGACATTATAATAATAATATGAAGAGAAAAAGAGACAGAGAGAAAGAGAGAGGGGAACTAGCCGCAAAACAACAATAGCAACAATTATAACAATGGCAACAATTACAACAACAACAGTTAGTCATTAGGCAATACTCAATACTCTTCAAAAAAAAAAATAATGAAAAGAAATGAAAATAAAATGAACAAAAGCTTCGATGCCATAAAAAAGAAGAATTTCTTTCGAGGAGTAAAAAAAAAAATGAAAACTTGTAGACACCAAAAACCTTGCACAGCTGTAAGCGTAAACAATGCCACAAAAGCAACACGTGCCCCCATCAAATAGTCTCAGCCCACTGTACCTGCTCACACAGTCCACACGGCCCACACAATCCCAAACAGCCCTCACAGCCCACACAGCCCACACAGTCCACATTGCCCACACCAGCAGCGCACACATACTTAGAAACATCTGCTAAATGCTCACGTAGTCGCCTTAATGAGCCACAGGTTTTATAAGCACAATGGCAAGGTAACAACAATGCATGAGCTGAATCGAGTCGAGAATTGCCTGGCGACAGGCAAAAAGCAACAATGAAACGAACACACAGAGAGAGAGAGAGAGAGTGAGACAGAGAGAGAGAGAGAGAGAGAGAGTGAGAGCAAGAAAGAGAGCAAATAACAAAAGCAGTCAGTGCTAAAGAAAATGAAATAAAATAGCTTAATTTATTAAACACGAAAATAAAGGACACAAAACAGCCTTTTGGCCGTTCGTTTAATTAAAAATGCCAAAAAAACAACGCAAAGTCAAAAGAAGAGAATCACACACACACACACACACACACGCACGCACGCACACACACATGCGTACGCCCTGTGACATTGGACACCTGCTGGGCAGCAGCAAGTCCATCCCATACATACAATACACAAAAGCATACAAACAAACACACACACAAACATACACAGGCACACATGCAAACAAACACACACTCTCCCCCTCTCTCTCTTTCTCTATCACTCTGTATGTTGTTCAATTGTTTGGGCGTGAAAAGCAATGAAATTTTCAAACAAATTCCACATGTCAAAGCTTACCGACCGCCTGTCGCTTTTTACGACCCTCAAAGCATACTGCCCACATGTAAATAGCGTCCACATGCACAGATAATGGCAAAGGCCAAAGCAGAAACAAAGGCAACGGCAACGGCAAAGGCAAAGGCAAAGGCAAAGGCAAAGGCAAAGGCAAAGGCAAAGGCAAAGGCAAAGGCAAAGGCAAAGGCAA
>JBANCZ010000219.1:0-46859 GCA_037040025.1 Sphaerogastrella javana | reverse complement strand
TTTTATGCGACACGATAAATATGAATTAGACAATTTTGTAAGATAAAAATACGCGGTGCCACTTTAAGCGAAGACAATTCGTGCGTTCTAATTATATATTTGCTTTCGTTTAGGTGTCGAAAAGTTATTTATGAAGTTGGTTAATTGAAAAAAGATGTAATTGACTGTTTCAAAGACGAAACAGTTAAAAATAGCTGAAATTGACTTTAGCCAAAATAATTGTTCAAAATTGTTTTGTTGATATATATTTTCGGCTGCTTTTCTTCTCGATTTTCTTTCGATTTTTTCTTTACTTTGTTTGGTTTTGTTTTGTTTTGGGCCATATAAATACTTATTATCGCTTATTTGAACTTGTGAATGAGGCTGGCGCTTGTGATTTACTTTTATTTGGGCAAGCATTTCCCTTACATTTTCATTTTCTGCTCGTATTTTCTTTTGTGCGACATGCGTGTGCGTTGGAAAAATCGATTTTTTGTTGTCAAAAAAAGAAGGAAAAAAATTCTGAAAAAAAAATAAGAAAAAAGGTCAAAAACAATAAAAGCCTAAATACACATACGCGCCTTTGAACTGGCTTTGATAAAAGCAGCGTAACACAGCACAAAAGGCAAAAGCGATTGGAGCTGGAGTTTTTGCCTGGGATAAAGCTAAGGAAGATTGCTGTGTGTGACCAGAAGAAAAGTTCCCAGTGAAAGCGAATTGTGGAAATGTGCAGGAATTGTAAGCCTCCAATCAATGGCTCTACGTCGCTTTTTGGTACGTGTGAATTTAAGCTGATTAAAGAATTTGCAAAAGGCAGTGAGAAAGGGAGAGAGACAGAGGGAGAGGGAGACCAGAGCAGCTGAGCAAGAAAAGCAAAAGAAACATGGCAAAGGCAGAGGCGAAAATTGATGTCTGCTTTTAGCCGCTGCCTTTTATTTATGCCTTTCTTTTTGTCTGTGTCTGTGTACTGGCGGCTTTTGTTATTGGTGCCATGGCTTAGTGGTAAAAAGGAAATTTTTAATTTGCACTGCCACAGCTCGAAAGCCAATCATCATTCAGCAAGAGCCAAAAAGTTCCAATTTATTTCCTACTTTATGCTATATTGCAATAAAATTTCAATTGAATTCGTCGCTCGCTTCTCCTCCTTTTCTTTTTATGGTCTACATCAAAATGTATAACACACACACACACACTCATTGACCAAAACTCACAAATGTCGCACGCTAATAAGCAAAGTTTTATACCACATAGAAAGCGGCATACACTGAGCGAATCAATTTACTTAGATCCAATAGAAACTTCTCTTTCTCCGTTTATTTTTTTCTGAGTGCACTAATAAGGCAAGGGGGAGAGCTATAAAAGCTGGCAATTGTCAGGTAAAATGTCTATAATGAAATTGGCCAAAAATGTAGACAAGAAATACGAAACGGCAACGGTTATGGCAATGCCAACAAAATTTGTTACCAAATACAATTCAAATGCGTAATCATGTATACAAAACATCATCATCAACATCATCAGCAGCAGCAGCAGCAGCAGTAGAAGCAACTATATAGCATAGATATAGTGCAGTATAGTATAATTTGGAGCAATAGTAGCAACAGTAAAAGAAAGGGAAGAAGCTGAAAAAAAGTCGGCACAAATGAGAAAAGTTTTTGCAGCCCAACGCTACGTTATATTATTATTAGTTTTTCCTTCACTCCTCCTCCATCTAGAATTTCGCTGGCTAAAGAAAGTTTTGCTCCTTCTTCTTGTTACTGTTAGGGTTAGTTTTTCTCTCGCTTTCTCTTTCTCTCTGTAGTCTCTATCTCTATCTGCCACTCTATGTTCAGGGCGGCTGTTTCATAGTTCATTGCTTTTCAATTTGATGAGGCGTTGTCTATAATAATCAGGCTGACTGCGCAGCCAGAAAATGAGCAGCTCAAACTTTTTGTTTCGTTATCGATAAGAGAGAGAGAGAGAGAGAGAGAGGGAGATAGAAGTAAGCATACACTCACATCCAAATACATGTGTATATATGTTTATATATTTATTTATTTATGTATTTATACACTGTCTGAATGATGAACTGACAGAGCACAAGTGTTTCTTTAATTTTATCCAGCTTGTATGCTTCTGTTAATTTACATTGTAATTTATCAAAACGCTAGAAACATATATAAATATATGTATACTATATATACAAAAATATACTATAGTTATGTCTAATATACGCTTGTATATATAGTATTTGTGCGTATTTTTATGGAGTTGATTTTTAATCTTCTACAATCATTTTGTTTGGGGCCAGAGGAAATGAATATTTATAAGTATGATGAATGAGGCGAGACGAAGGAAACTGGCATCAGGCAGTAGAGTCAGCTGATTTACTGATGTATGACACACTGACAGGCACATACACACATACACATACAACACACACACGCGGAGAGCGAGATGGAGAATAAAGGTAAGGAAATTAATGCGCAGTTAGAAACATAAATCTGTGTTGCGTTCCAAGGAAATGACAGGGATTTCACAATTTATTTCTATACGAGAGCGAGAACGAGAGCGAGCATAGCAGATTATAAAAATGAAGTAAGAGACAGGTTTAGTTTTTCTTGCATTCACACAAACAAACGCTCTCTCTTTCTCTCTCTTTTACACTCAATCACAGTGAGAACGATTCATATAGAATCGCCAGGTAGGGCTCCGTATGCGTATGAGTGATATTAATTTGACTTTAAGTCATTCGCTGGCGCGTTCTGCTCAATTTGCTCGTGCAGTTTTTAAAATACGCAACGTAACGTCAACGTATGCAATTTACGTGACATCATTACGTGTTAGACAAGTACAAATTACGCGTAGTAAAAGCAAAAAGCAAAAAAATAAAGCACAGCCACAGAGCAAGACGAAAATGAAAACGAAGACAAAGGCAAAAGTTGGCGACAATATGAGCTTGATAATGATGAAACATGAATGTGTGTGAGAGTATATCAAGATAAATAACGAAGCATGTGTGTGTGAGAGTGTGCGGGTGTGGGTGTGAGCCATCGCAAATGAAATGAAAGTCATCAGGGCTAAGATATGGCATACACACAAACACACATTCACATAAAAAGCAAGCAAATTGCTTATGCGGCACAAAAGAAAAGACAAAAGGCAACAATTTTCTTTAATTTTTCTTTCGTTTTGTTATTTGCTGGGAAATGGTCAACGTATGCATTCGCTTCAATATCAACAAGTTTCTTTTGAAAATTCTGTTCGCACATGTTTAATGCCTTATTTGATTTTAAATAAATTAAGGCACAAATTTGTAATGTCAGCCCGAAAAGTTGCATTCAACTTTTACTAGGCGCTCAACCAAGCAATTAAACTTGTCCTTGTATAATTGCATTTTGGCCTAGTCTCCTCTCCTCCCTTCTATGTGCCTCAAAAAACAAAAGCCAAAGTCAAAAGTCAAGTTCTCCAAAAATGAGAAAGGCAAGGCGAGGCACAGGAACAGAATCTGAGTGCTGAGTTCTGAGTTCTGAGTGCTGAATGCTGAGTACGTTGCTGATAGCGGCCAGAAAGTTGAGGTCTTTAATTTTCTTGGAAATTTGTTCCCCAAAAATCGAAAGAGAAAAGAGATAATAGATGTTGCGGCAAAGGCTAACGTGGAAAAGAGATGAAAATACAAACAAAGCAACAAACAAAAATGTTGACTTGATTGCGTTGCTGATGGGTTCTAAGCTCACGTTTGGTATTACACTATAAAAATATATATAGGTATAGAATTCAATTGAATACGAAATATGGATAAATAATTTTACGAAATTAAAAAAAATTATTTAATTAAAAATATAAACATTTAAGATCAAATTAAATTACATATGTTGTCTATGTTTTATTATAATTTTAATTGTATTTTATTCAAAAGGAATTATTTATTTTAAAGTTATTTCCTTTTAAAATAAAATGAAATAATTTCTAAAATTGCATTAAAAATGAAATATTTTTCTTGCAGTGTACTAGGAGTTTATGTCCCTAATGCTGGCCAGAAATGCTGCTAGTAAAGACGGCATCAACAGAGGCGACACACAATTGTGCGGACAGATTGCCGCCGAGTTGGAACTGCCACTGCCACTGTGTGCTGCAACTGCTTGAAGTTTGAATCCCCAGCGGATTAGAAAAGTTTAAATTGTTGCCGCCAAAGAGCTCAGCAGTAGCAGCAGCAGCAGCAGCAGCAGCAGCAAGAGCTTCTATGGGATGTGGCAAAAGTGAAGTAAAATCGAAGCAACTGGCAAATGAACGTTGAAATGAATGAATGAATGAAGGGAGCAACGTAACGATTAGTGCTTTCATGTCCTTTGGCAAAGTTTAAAGGTCATTCGTTTGTGCCTCGACTGAGCTGAACTGTCAGTTAGATAGACAGACCGACCGACAGCCTGAAAGACAGACAGAGAGCATCCTTCGTTTGTTGCGTTCTCTCACTCTCAGCTTAGCATCAGCTTTCAGCATTCAGCATTCAACGCGCAACTCACAGCTCTCAGTGCTCGGCTTCTGCTGATTTGACACATCAACTTTGTCAAGTTTTTGCCACAGCATCGACCGCCCAACCGTCCAACCATCCAACCGTCCAACCGTCAAGCGTTGACTATTATGAGCAACGATTCGACCTCCCTCCCTCCTTCATTCCCTCTATTACAGTGTCTCTCTTTTTCTTTACATGCTTCTCTTTCGCTTTGTGAATGTGTGTGTGCAGAAGCAATTTGTGCAATGGACATTTTTGGGCGCTGCGCTGCTTTGATAAGCGTTTGCCAGCTGCAAAATGTCTTAAAAGATTGCGCGAAGTGCACTGACTTTTTGTGGGTGCCACCTGCCACCCGTCGTCACAATGCCATGGCTTTCTGTTCACCTGCCTTTCCCTCAAGGGCTTCTAAAATTTTGAAAGCAGTAACAAAACAGTTGCCAAATTACGAACGTGTGTAGACTTGCTGCTTGAAATGAGTTTCAACAAAAAGTTGAACAAAAGAAAGGATAAATTACTGAAAACATCTGCTTAAGTTTTATTATTTTTTGCGATTGTTGAAACTATAAAGAAATAGGTTTGTCTATGCAACATATTATTAAATAGATCTTTATTATTTCATAAAGATTTTTGTTTACCTTTGTATATATTTAATATTTATCAATAAACTTGCGTTTCCATTAAATAAGTTCTTTTTTCACACATTCGTTATTTTACATATTTTTTCTAGGCATAAATTCGCTTCGAACCATTGTCATACCATTTTTTTTTTTTTTTGCATAATGAGCTTATTAGTAGGATGATCAGTACAAGAACTACTTCAATCTGTGACCCAAAAAACATTGGGACAAAAAAAACGATGGAAAAGAATATCAAGTGCTGTGTAAATTATGCAAATTTTTTCACAATTTTGTTGTTGTTGTACACCAAGTTTCAATGGGGGCTGTGCTGTCAGAAACAACCGTGAAACATGACAACTGTGGGGGAGCTACACCCACTAAAAACAATATGGTGCCCTGACCAGAAAATGCCCTTCGTCCGGCACTCATTGCCTGGCATTGACAGTTCAACGTTGTTTTGCTATAACTTTTTTTTCAAATTTTTTTTCTTCGCATTTCCTCTTGTTTTTCACCTAAACAGTCTTTTCTTTTTTTTCGTTTTCCGTTCGATTTTTCCTATTTTTTTTGGTTTTTTGTTAAATGTCAAATTTTTGCAGACAGTTTTGACAGTTTATCGAAGCGCGCCCGTAATTTTAGCTGACGTGTGTTGTAGTTGTTAAAAGCGAAGGGAACCAATACCAATAGCCCCAGCAGAACAGCGGAGATTTTAAGTTTGGGTTCGATTTTGGCACATACTTAGTCAAGGTGTGAATAAAAAGTTTCGTTGACGCTGCACTTTTGCCAAGGACCGACCGTACCATACCAGCACACATTTTGACCCCTCTACATTAGACAGAAAAGTTCCATAAAGACGTGTCAAGTTTTTTGTTCGTGCACTCTCAGTATGTTTTGGCAACATCAGAAGCAGAAAAAAGTAATTATATTTCACAGTCAGTCAGGCACCTATGGCTAGTTGATTGGCCAACATCAAATTGAATTGCCAAATGCCGAAATACAATTATATACGAGTAAAGTAATTTTTGATGAAAAGTTTTCTCTGAAACTTTGATTACTTACCGCTGCGACTTTCATTTTCAGCTGGCTTCAGCTGTAAAGCACGGTTCATCTGCAAAAGACAGAAAGCGAATAAATATATTTAAAATAATGTATCATCTTATTGTCTACCAATATATTACAATATATAAAAAATAATATCTTAATTTCCGTTAGATATAAGGAAACATATACGAAATATACCATGTCCAAATTCAATTTCTCAATCAAAACATAAAATCTCGATGATAAAGCACTTTTTCATAAACATATTGAAAGCGTTTTGAAGCATTTAAATGCCACTCAATATGCAAGCACATCTTTCTCGGGTACTCTTATTCGTTTCTTTTTCTCTCTCTCTCTCTCTCTCTCTCTCTTTCTGTCTATACCTCTCTGGAGGATAGCACTGCACATTTGCGCTCATTGCCTTTTACCCACGACTGGGCAGCCACATCCTGTGCCGCTTCATGCATCATTAAAGCTTAAATCTCACCCATGCGACCCATGTCGACCATACAACTGGGCGATTGTCGACTGTCGGCGAGTAACACTTAATGCCCATACTACACACCCATTCACATTCACATTCACATCCATATCGTACTGTTTTGGGGAGAGGTAAGCAACCCCAGAGAATGCCCGTTGACTGTTGTCGTTGGTACCGACTTTAGCTCTACGTGCTGTGGTCACCTTTTGGTTTATGGCAAATGAGTAATATGGGAGCCATACGGAAAAATGCCATTAAAAGACGCTCAAAATGAAATACATTAAAGTAAAACTTAATTGAAGGCTTTATACAGGCTCTGAAACCGCAAAAACCCAAGCAAATCAATAACGTACACCACAATCGGTATCCCCAAATACCGTACGAAAATGAAATCGTTACCGATGCCAATACCAATACAGAAACAGTTGATGATTGCCTTTTATATAACGCAGGTGTCATTTCGGTTATACGGCCTTAGTATATTGGCTCATCACCTGTACTCATTGGGTTGTCATTAGTTTTGAGCAAAATACTCAACAGAGGGCGTATTCACTACATATTGGTGTTGGTGTTGTTGGTGTTGCTGTTGTTGTGGCTCTGGTTCGTTGCTGACTGCTTGTCGCATGCATATTTTATAAGCAACCATTAGTTTGTGGCAATTGAAAATGATTGAAGCTTTTAACTGCAAAATTCAATTGCTGTGCCAGCCCGACGTTGGGCGCCATGTTGTAAAATATTCAACATTCTAGGCAATTTCATGTGCCAGCAAATAGAGTTGCAGCTTGAAAATGGCATTTAGGCAAAGCGAAAGAGAGACCGTAGCTAGTCCTACGAACTATACTAATTTTTTAGTTGCTCTTTGAATTTTTTTTCTGTGGCTACCGTAACACACAATCCATTAGTCGAGCAAGTAATTAAAATTGCGATTTATGCATGCGCATGAACAAGAAGAGTCTGGGACCAGTAAAATTTTGAGGCTGCGTCCGCTTGTTTGTAATTCAATTATGTTAATGATTGGACAACATTTACCGTATTTACATTAATGCATAATGAATGGCAACAGTGCATACCCCGTTCCCCGTTCCCCGTTCCACGCTCCCCTTTCTGTTCCTTTCAATGTGTGCTCCTAAATGTATGCGGCGTTTTATTTTGGCTCGCTGATTTTTTAATTGTAATGCAGCCAGTGCGCTAAACAGTCAGCGATTGGGCCGCCAATGTGATGGCAATTAAGTGCATTTCGCTGTCTGACCAAAGGCATGCCCGTTCAACCATGCTCCATGTCCCATGCCCCATGGTCCGTGCCCCACAGAGACCAACCGTACCATACATACATGGCATTCGTTTTTGCCTTTACTCAAAGCTCAGCTGGATAAATTAAGTGGTCGATGAACTGAAGCCTTGTTGATTTTGTATACAGCGATGCCGCCATGTTGTTGACAGTGACAGGATGCATGGAGGATTATTTTGTTGGTGTTGGATCTACTCCCTGCGAGTGTGTTTGTGTGTGTGGGTGTACTACCGATGACGCCGCAAAATTTAAACCAATGTTTAACCAAAAATGTTCATTTAGTCGCACGTTCTGGGCACCCTGACTTGGTTAGTGCTCTGACTGCCTTGTTGTTGCCTCATTGGGGGTCAGAGCTTGGCGTCTGTGGCTGATGAATGATTGATGTGGCCGGGGTAATAAATTGGAAAACGTTTTCCAGCTCAAGCCACAGCTCAACCATGAGCATCTTCTCTATACAGGGATGAGCATGAGCGAACTGCTTCAGCTACAGTTTGAGCTTCTTTGTTTGCTGCATTGCACTTGTGTGTTGCATTTTGCTTTTTGCAACCTGCTGACTGCCTTCTGCTGCCTTCTGTCTGCTTCTGAATGCTTTATCAACGTCGGCACCCGCAGCTGCTGTTGTTTCATACACAAACAACAACAAGAACATCGGCAACAAAACTGAACTGAACTGAATTTCTCACATATTGAACAGGCATTCACATGAACAGTCCTGCTGCAATGTCTGAGGCTACCATAATTGTCTGGCTCCTCTGCAAAGTTTCCTTCTTATTTTGGGCCCCTTCTGTTCATTGCATGATATGTACATTTTTGATTGCAGTAGTCTTTGTTTAATGAACTTGCATATGTTCTGCCGTTGCGTACAAATGAAGTTGATTTTGACACGAATTTTCGGCGTAGATTTATGGACTAGTTCAAAATTAAAAGGAGCAGATCAAACGAAGGATTTCATATAAAGTAGGTTTAATTTTTGACTATTTAACATTGTACACTATGTCCCCGAGATCATAAATTAAGTTATCTTTTCCATAACTACTCAACCATCAGTTCTCTCTATTAATTCTTGTACATTAAAGAAATTATCATCCATATTGCTTTAGTGAATCGAAACCTATTTGTATTTAATTTATAGCATAAAGCATAAATGTGTCATTATAATGATAAACAAATACAATTTGACTGTCATAAAATTTAGTATTCTTATACTTGATATAGTTTACTTATCATAATTGCTAATAATCACAGAAATTTATATACACTGATTCTTTTTTACTACTAAAAGTTCGTTTTACTGTTTTCTTTAGTCCCATTGATTCGCTTCATTTCTTAATATTATTGTTCGATTTTTAATTGCTGTAATTTTCGAATTTCATCAATTATTGCTGATTTCTGAAATGTTTTGTATTTTATAGATATGTATGTATTGATTTAATGTGCTGTGTTTATGGATTTCTAAACTTATCCATCTTTCTAAGGCTTCTAATACTTGTGGATTTACTCTCTTTCACTGTATTTCTTTCTCTTTCTTATTCTCTGTCTCTCCATCTTTCTCTGCGTATTGCCTTTCGTCTCTTTCTAAAATCCTGTCTCTTTTCCTATTAGCTTTTATATCATTTACACTTAGATAGAGTCTGCCACAAAGTTGCTGCGCATGGTGCTGGAGCTGCTTTCACGACTTTGCACAAAGGCCCTGCTAATTATGGGTAGCAAAAAGGTTTCCCTCTGTATGTTTGATTGTAGAAGAGCGAGAAAGAGATAGAGAGAAAGAGAGAGGGAGTGGGGTAAAAAGGGAAAGAGAAGCTGCGTAATTAGCGCACATAATTTGAAATTTAAATGTTGCCAAAAGCCAAAATTGCGCAACAGCAACCCACATCCCATCTCAGCCGAAGCCTTTTCAGAGCCAAAATTGTTAATTAAATCTTTTGCTGGCATACGAAGAAAAAACACACAAAGCAAAAATAGAAATAAATAAATGCGTATATAAAAACAAAAATAAAAAAAATGTTTTGACTTGAACCTTAGCACACAATTAGCCTGATGACAAAGTACAGAGATAAAAAAGAAAGTCGACATGCAGCAACAGAGCTTAGTGGATCCGCAAGGCTGCAGGCAGCAGGGTTAATCCAGGCGGCACTACTGCCTCCAGTTAAACCGCAAATTTTAGCGCCTGAACAAGACGTGTGTAACATTCGGGACCGGAGACTAGGGACTCGTCCAAGTGACGCCCGTCTACGCTTTTGCAATGCCAAAAAGTGCCAAGTGCCTGCCGACATGAGCATGAGGAACAGTGAACGAGGGAGAGAGAAAAGGAGAGCGCGTATTGAGTGCATGAACCCACATAAACTGCGTTAGTTTATGATGCCCAAGAGAAGCAAAGGAGCAAAAGAGAAGTGCCAGCCGTAAGCTAGTAAGTGTCTACATCTCTACATCCCGGATACTCCCTGCAATTAGAATGCGGCGCCGTCTACTACTATCGAACAAGATATTTTTCCCTATTGCTACGTGCTTGCTCTCTCATTCACCACATTTTGCTCTCTTTTCCACACTCTTTTCGCTGTGGTCAGTTGCATTTTGTTGTCCCAACTCAACTACATAAACAGAAACAAGGAAAATGCAATTAAAACTACGTTTTACGGCTTTGTTATGGCATCTAGCTGACGGAGACAGTCAGTATAAAAGCTTGTGAGAGCAGCAGTTGAGCATATTTGCCATATGAAAAGCGATTTTTATTATGCTTTCACAGCGACAAAACAAGCTGAACCAAAGCTGAACTTTAGGAAAGAAGTAGCATTTCCATTTAAAGACACACAGCAAAAATAGTTTATGAGTTTGGGATATATAAATATAAATATAAAATATTTACACATTTTATGTAATATTTTTTATTTTGATTTTAATATATTGATATATTGCGAGTGTCGTTTCAAAAATTATGAGCTTAGCATACTTTACAGATTTGATGCTCCAAGCAATTTTTGCTTATTGAAAACGCAACTCGTCCAGTTTATTATGGCACATATATCTTGATATTTTTTTGCGAACTTTTTCCTGTTTATCAAAAATCATCAAAGTTTTACGGAAAACTTTTTTGTGTGCAGCTGCTCTGATAGAGAGTTGAGTTGAGAGTTGCGTTCTAGAAAATTTGTCACTGGATTGCGGTACCATATAGTAGAACGATGAGAGAGTGGAAAACAGGCAGCCAAAAGCAGACAATGTTGCGCCTCAAGCGTGCAACAGCAAAACAAACTAACGAGCGAGCTAGCAAAGCAAAACAATAGCTATACCATGTTGTATACTTTTATAGAGGGTAGAACTGACACGACTCCCACTAGTACTTCATACTCTTTCTACCATATACCACGGTCTGTAGCAACCTGCCATAACTGTAGCTTAATCAAAAGTTTTTGCCATAGCACATGGTAAGAGCTGCTGCAGGGCAACCTCAACTAACAGCCCTATATCATCATCATCATCATCCGCATGCACATCCTCAGCCAGCGCCTGATACTAATCAGTGTGGCTGCAACAGCATCAGCGCTCCTCTCCTCATCCTCGACCACATCCTCACCATACGAGGAGGCTGCGTTTTATGTTATTCTGCCGCTTTCTCCAACAATTTTGTATGCTTCACTCACGACTGCTGCACTTCGTTCAATAGTTATCCTTTTTTCTCCTATGTTTCTTTCATTCTCTATATATATAGTTTTTTATATAGCTTTTGATATATGAAATATGGCAGCTGTGTATAATGGTCGCTTTATGGTCCAGTTTGCAATTAGCAAGTGGCAATTAAACTTGGTCTGCGCACAAGATACATTAAGCTACAAGATACATACTCCTCCGCCATTGGCACTCAATTGAACCGCTGACATATCTACACCTTCTGTTTAATTAAATGCCCTAGTTTAAAGAGATGACTATTAACTTGCCACAAATGTAGAGATTAAACAGATAATCATATTATATGATCAAAAAATATTTTTAATTTTTTGACGAACGCGCACCTTACACGTCCGTACACGATCGAAGCACGATTGCGACTGCGCAAAGCTCTCTCTGTTCTGCTTTTGCTAGCCTACGATGCGCGCGAGAATGCATTCGTATTGCTGCTCTCATCTTTTCGAATGCGAAGCGCTCTCCCGCTGTGTTAGTCTACGATGCATGCGTACATGCACTTCGTATTTGTCTTCGGCTTATTCATTCGTTCGGATTCACGACTGCGCAAAGCTCTCACTTGCCTTTGTATTGGTTATCGTCTTATTGTTGTGTTGGCCGAAGCATCGGCGAAGGGCTCTCTCTCTCTCTCTCTCTATCTTTCTGTTTTGCTGGTTTTAGAGTACGTTGTATGCGTATTTGCATTATGTATTGTCGTTCTCCTTGCTCTTATTCGGTTACACGAATGTGCATAGATCTCTATGCTGTGTTTCTTTTACGCACATTGGCTCTCTCATAGGCCTTTGGCGCATTGTCGCTTCATTGACTTACGCTCTCTTGTGCATTAAGCGCTCTCATTTTTGCCCTGAGAGTAAAAGCTCTATTGCTTCGCCTCTAGCTGGAGTTTTTCCTCTATGCGCAGTTCAATTTAAGCTGTCTTTAGTGCTGTCTTTGTCTAACATAATATATAATATAATTCTACAAATTTGTGAATTATATAAAATTAAGTTATTTTATTTGAAGATATATATCAAATTGTATATTCTATCTGCCATTAACGAATGTAAAAACCCATAAACCCTTAAAAAACCAGCTTTAAATGTAATACCGACCTCTCCCGGAGTGAGGCAGCACAAACGAGTTTATGTTCGTTGAATATTGAACAGTCTATTTTAAAGCGAGAACGCTCACGTTACGCAACCGAAATCAATATTATTTTATGTTCTCGTAGAGAGCCACACCCCACACCCATAACATGACCAGGACTCATACACGTGTCTGGAACATCTTCATGGCTTCCATCGAAGCTTGTTTTGGCTAATTCGCAATTTGCCTGTTCTGGCAACCAAAAATATTGATTAGCTACAGACTTGAATGTATATAATAACTAACTTGTATACTTAGTATAAAGAATACAGAAAGAAGCTTCTATGCTTCTAGTCTAGGTAATAAATTAAACGAACTCTTAATGTTTTTGTCTGACTGCGGCTAATTAATGGCAAACCTTTCAAAAGGCTACACCTTGTTTTTATGCCTTGGATAAACAGAAAATATTTTACCCCTGGTCTACCGAATTGTGTTCGGAGTGGAATGGTCTCACAAGTTGGTACTCTCTCCGTTTGGGTCATTAGCATGCGTTAAAATGGCGTTAAATATGTAACGGAAACACGGCGCAAGGACATGCCATATAAATTTCATTCTTTCTGCTTTTTATGTTTATATTTTTTGGGTGTTTTTTATTTTATTTTTTAGTTTGGTTCGGTTTGCGTCGTCGCCTCGCATAATAAAAATGTCATAAATATTTTGCGTTTCTTCTGCTGCTGTGTTAATTTTTTCTAATTGTCTAAAATTTAGATAATTATATACCATTATTTACATAATAACGTCTCTTCCTTTTTTTTGCCTTTACTCCATTCTATTTCCTGTTTTTTTATTTATTTTTTGGTTTAGAATTTTGTGGTCGACTCGACTCGCACATAGATATACTTGTATATATCCAATACATAATATATATATATATATATATGAGTATATATATCTGGTATATGCGGGGCGTAAAATTAAATTTACATAATTTATGACTTACTCAGCTCTAAAATGTTGACTATGAGTGTGGTGTATGTGTTTGCGGCATGTGCCGTGTTGCATAATTTTAGGCATTTTTGTTTATTGTGGCGTAAAATTTGAATTATGAATAGGAATACACACTCATACCCATACAAATACACTGTCTCCTTCTTCCACTCTCTTTCCCCCTCATTTATATATAGTATTGCTTTGTGGATACACTTTTTTTCGTGTTAGGGTTACATTCTGAGGTTATTAGTAATTTATTTGCATATTTTGAGGCGCGGGTCTGTGGGCGCAGTCAGTCAGGCTGGCAGCTGATGGACAGCCAAGGGGCAAGGGTGAAACGTGAAGGAGCTGGGAGACTGGGTGCTGCTTGAGTTGCTTGTGTCTTTTGTGTCAACTCGGCCGGGCACAAAAGTCAGTCAAGTGTCGTTTTCGGAAGACATAAATTTTGAGCCGGGTGAGTTGAATCTGTACGCATGTGGGGAGCGTGTGTATGGATGGATGTGTATGCGTGTGAGATTTGTAACGGGACAGGTGTCCTACAGTTAAAGGCAAGTATAATTGAATAGCGTAAAAGGTTTCCACGTGGATTTAAAATGTCGTGCCTGTATCTGTGGCACAATAGAGCGCACACAGAACTGAAGCAAATGAAACGAGCTTAGACATTTATAAAGCTCCAAGGAATCAGGCAGACATTAGAGAACTATACAAAATGTATTATATATTATATATAATTTAGCTGATCAAATGAATCCAATGAGATTTATTTTTGTTGTACAAATTCAGTCAATAATTTTCTAAGCAACGTGGGAAGTTCGACATTTGTTCCAATGATTTTATAACATTTTATGAGCTTTTAAATTGAAAACATAATACCCAAGATCCTAATGATTAGTTGCCGTATTAAAGATACTTCAGTTAAATTCAGGTACAGTATAAATTGAAGCAAGACTTGAACTCATTGATTACTTAGTTTCCTCGAGTCCAAATCAGCATTTAAAGCATACCTTTTTTTGGGGCAGTCAAAGCGGCTTATATAATGCCTAGCAATACAACATTTTTGCTACAGACATACGAAAGAAATACTTATAAATTACATAAGGCAAAAGCTTCGCCTGAGTGAAAGGTATATAAAGGAAAGGAAGAGAGAAAAAGAGACATAGAGATCGAGGGAAAGTGAGAGATGCTGGGCTCTTGTGCCTCCTCGAACAAAGCACTCAACTGTGAAAATGTCTGTTAAGACCAGCACATGCACACGCATGACACACACACACACACACACACATATACACACATACACACACTCACACACACTCACACACACTCACACACACTCACACACATACTGACATGAGCAGTCTCCAGTCATGTGTGTCCTGTATGGGGCTACCTTGCCTGTCAACAGGATGACAGTTCATATAGAATATATACCAGATACTTATATATATATATGTATGGTATATATACATATATATACTAAGGCATATATGTATAAATTGAGTATACATAGAGAGGCTATAGCAATGCCTTCAACTGTCAATTGAGTTGGCATGTTGGCAGCCTCTTGACTTACGTTCAATATGAAATACGCATAAGCATGATAAGCATAAATATACACATACTCATGCAAACACTCACATGCACTCACACACACATACGTATAGTACTCAGACCTCTATATAGGTCCTAGCATATTGTCTAGTCAGCAGACAAAGGCGCCTTTTGCTAATGCCTGGCACGTATTTTAATTGATTTGTACGCGCAGAGGCACCAAACAGTACGAAAACATACCTCATTACATGACCACGCCTACAAATTGTAACAAAAAATTCAATAAAAAAAAATAAATAAAAACAATGAACAAATAAATCAGTTTCAACAGCTTTTCAGGCAACGCAAATAAACAAACAGAGAGAAACGAAGAAACTCAGATTGAATATGGGCTACAGAGGAGTGAAATGTTTTAAGGGTAAAATCAAAAGGATACTTGTAACTGGTAATGGTACACAGAGAGAGAAATTATATCTAAAATCACAATAAAATTAAAAAAAAAAATCATATTAATCTTTCAATAATACATAACATTTCCAAATTTATTAAATTATTACAAATGAGGCAACATTTTGATTAAATAATTCAAAATTCATAATGAACTATTTATATCAAATGATTTTGTAAAGTGTACTCGAACTTGAAGTACTCGTACTCATGTATTTGCTTAACGAGTTTGATGTCTGATGATGATGCTCCATTTATTATTAACTTGAAATGATTTCGAGCTGGCCTCCACGTGCTCCTCTAGTATGTTTGTATGTGAAGGTGACGACGCAACGATTGAATGCACGACTGCATCAAATGGGCGAAACTCCACTGCTCAATCTCTGTCTCTATCTGTATCTGTATCAGTATCTATTTGTATCACAGTGTATATATGTATCTGTGTGTGTGTGTGTGTATCTGTGTGCATGTGTGTGCACGTGTGAGTTCAATTGGAAAATCGTGTGCTGCATAAACTGCCGAACGGGATGTTTGTTTTTGTAAATAGCATCGCGCACATTTCTCCAGCGAAACTGGCAGGCAGTAATACCAGTGTGTACATACTTTAAGATACATTTGTATCTGCTGCATGCAAATGACATGCATGCATACGTATACGATTGTTAAATAACCTTTAATATTACATTTTTCATTTCACA
Source organism: Sphaerogastrella javana (assembly GCA_037040025.1). Taxonomy (NCBI): domain Eukaryota; kingdom Metazoa; phylum Arthropoda; class Insecta; order Diptera; family Drosophilidae; genus Sphaerogastrella; species Sphaerogastrella javana. The sequence continues at coordinate 30,541 of JBANCZ010000219.1, read as the reverse complement.
TTTGATGAATTTCTTAGGTGTGAAGTGTGATGTATTCAGTGTCAATCAAATCATATGCAGTTGAGATTTTTTTGTAGCAAACTTTAAGTATTTATTTAGATTATGGAGATCATCTGCCAAAGCACATATATTTTTGGGAATATGCATAAATTTTAAGTACAGAATCAAAAGAGGGAGCTGCACTCTTAGAAGTACTTTAGTCACAGCCGTTTGTCAGCTTTTGTCACTTGACAGTGGCCCAAAGGCTTCTTTGCAGTCCTTCTGCTGATACTTATTTTTGCTCTTTTCCCAAGCATCGAGCAAATTTATGCACACATCTCTTTCCCCTAGCAGAGCACGGCCGGCTTTTACCATTTAGCCAACCCCAAGTGCAGCTATAGACTTTGCATTTGCCTCGTCCCCTTACTCATATATCAAAGTCGCACCAAATGAAAAGCGACAGTCGAGAGTTGAGAGTTCAAGAGTTCAGAAAAAAAAAAACAGCGGCATTGTGAAAAAAACAAGACAGAGTCAAGCTTCGCTTGACGTTGTTCTGACTTGCAATTTAAAAATTGCAAAAAAAAATGCAAAAAGGAAATGCGAAAGCAAATGAAACAAAAGGACAACATTTGCTTATATTTTATGCAATATGCCAACCGCGTTTTATTAAGCAAATTACGAGAAATTGTGCCAACGGCAACGAGGAAAAAACCGGGAAAAGAGGAAATCTCAACACAGACTCGGGTCTCTCCATATCCCCGCGAGAATCTCAAGTCCTACTTATGACCTTGGCAAACAGCCTAACGCGCATTCTCTTAAGCAATTTAGCAAACAGACTCCACTCCACTTAAGCCAAGCCAAGTCGAGCCGAACTGAGCTGAGACTCACAGCTCTTAACGCACATTTTCATATATAAATTATTAATTTTGTGTGCCCAACCACACGCATAAGCAGCCAGGAGCTGGGAGCTGGGAGCTGAAGGCTGGGATGTGGGATGTGGCAGGCTGGCAATGGCAATGGCAATGGCGAGTAAAATGCATTTTGTGCTCCATTAAATAATAAAAGCAAACGTGGCAGATAGCTGCCGCCAGATAGCGGGCCATACACGACGAAGTATACACAATAAAAATCTTACACGAAGCGCATAAAAATAAACCAGAGAATATCCCAAAAAAAAAAAAGAGAACGAATGGGAGAGAAAAAAAAAGATACTTGAATCTCAGGTCTGTGACTTGGCTCCTTATCTAAGACCAAAGTCGAAAAAACCCCATTGTGATTTTTAAGTTCTATCTGTATGTGTGTGTGTGTGTGTGTGTGTGTGTGTGTGGTGTATGGAGTATGTGTTTTGTGTGTGCTTTTAGGCGAGAGTGCATAAATAAGTAAAGAAATGCCTGTCGCTTAAGATTACATAGCAAATAAGCAGCTCGCACAGGACATTTGAATGTTGCTACCGAAACACTCACTTACTTATTCATAGTCAGGTCTGCCCTGGTATTGCGCATAAAAATCAGCATAAACAGCAATTGTTATGGGCTGCGAATGAAACACGTTATACATTACACATATAACACTTACACCAACACCAAAAATACTCATAATACTTGTAACTCGTTACTTGGTGTTCGTTCTCCGCTCAAATCATGTTCCTATAACTTACAACTACATGTTTTGTATTCATTTTTAACTTAATATATATTAGTTTATTTGTTTAAACAAAATTTGTTGATTTAACTTTCCAATCTAAAGATTTTACTATAAATTGAAACATTTGATTCTCGTTACTCGTTACATGTCACTCGCTACTCGTCTGATTAGGCAATCTGTCACTCAAGAGCGCAAATATCCACAACTTACGCACTTTAATTTAGTTATGAGCTACCAAAAAACTTGACTCAACATAACATAGCCCAGCACTTAACAGACAACACACACACAATCAAACAGACCAAATGGGATGGAGTGAGAATCGGGAGAGGGTTGAGAATTGAGCTAGGATGTTGGTTATAGAAGGGCGAGGTTACAAAACACGCACGTGTCCTTGCCAATGACAAGGGAAATTTTACAACTTTCAAGTTTAATTTTCCAAGAGTAGCAATCAAGCAAGAGCCAGGCAAACACCAACAACACCGACAACAACAACATCAAGAGAAAAAGAATAATTTGAGCAACAGCAACAGCAACAGCAACAACAAACAAATTTAAGGTAAGGTTAAGGGTTGCTGTTTGTGTTTTTTTTTTTTTTTTTTGTTTTTTGGCTAAGTGTATGTGGGGCAACCCTTTCGACCTAATTGCAGGGAAGTTGTTCCGCTGCCAGTTAAAATGTAAAAATTAAAATGTATAAAATGTATATAATTTATATTAAACTGAGCGAGAAGAGACGACACATAGATACAGAGCGGCAAGAGAGAAATGTCAGTCTGTCATTGAGTCAGTTATTCAGTCGGAACGTAGCCTGTTTTATGAGGTGTTAAGTGGGCTTAAATTAAAACAGAGTTGCAAGGGTAGAGAAACCGAGAGAGAGAGACAGATACGTTGTTGAGTGTGAGAGTGTTGAAATGTTTGCGTATTTGTTTATGTTATGCCAAAATACCGACAAAACAGAGTCAAAGTCTAACCAGAAGTAAAACACTTAAGAGAAGAGCACGCTCTTTTATATACCGCCATGCTGAAGGTGTCCAATTCCGACCCCAACACAAACATCGAGCGACCCCACAAAACTCAAGCTTCTGTTGCTTCATTAGAGGCAAAGGGTTAGAAGGGAAACTTGATTTTTGTTTGTGTTTCGTGAAGAGCTTATAGTACCACACATGTGCGTTATAAATTCGTATTTAATAAACTTTTTTGTACAGTGACGTTTTAAGTGGTCCTCGTCGTTGGGGTAGCTTAAGTCAGCTTGAGATGATTGTATCACTCTGAGTAATGTTATATAAATGAAGAGGAAAGCTGAGTCTACTTAAAAAGAGTTGCTTCATAAATAAAACTCAAATTAAGCACAAAAACTGGATTCCCGAAATTACATCTTCTAAGAAGCACATATACACCAAGCGAAGCAACCTTCAATGATATTCAGCCTCTTCCAATTTGTGGTTTTCGTATTTATCTCTCATTCCATACGGCAATTATCAATCACATTTCATGTAATATACTCATAATGATAAGTAGATTTTAGTTAAACAATTCATTCATACACTTGGTCACTTTCTGTGCAGACTACATGCGTTTATTTGTGAGTCCAATATGGATAAGATTATATCTGGGAAAGATAAGCTCTAATTTCGATCTCACACATTGTGAGTTTCCCATGCCGTGCCAATTATGGAACCATAACGCAAACTTGCTTAGAAGTGTTGTATTTACTTTTGTTGAGCGACACGTGTTCGCATTTTCAGAACAACTTTAGAGACACGCAGCAATAGCTTATTAAAATAATAATATGACCGAAAATTAAACATCACAGATTGCAACCCCCTGGAGTAGCCCATTACTAACTCCCTCTTCGCATAGAAAGCATTTACATACAACCATAGATACTGAGTGGCACTAAGGGAGAGGTAATTATATTGAAGAAATCCACCCTGCACATGTAAAAACTCTCAGCTGATAATGAAATCATTTGCAGAACTTTGAAAGGTATCCAATGAATAAGCAAAATTAAAGACACAATATGTCACATATATCATACAGTTCGCTAATATTAAATACCCTGTCATAATGCTGTATTTAATTTCATTTCATAAAAAAAAAATATAGCAATATTATAATAGAAAAACAGTAAATAAATAAAATTCATGACACAATATATAAAATATATAATACAACGCTCTAGTATTAAATACCCTGTAGTATTGTCATTATGTAGTCTTTAGATTCATTTCATCAAAACGAATATGCCCATATTATAATATACAACGGAGTATCAGCAGTAAAGAGCTAGACAAGTGCCAATGGAAATCTGGGGACTAGTCAAATTTTATGAGCGTATAAAAGCGACGCGTCTTTAAAAGAAAAAGAAAAAAAGGAACACAATAAGAAACAAACTAAACAGATAGACAGTCAGAAAGACAGACACGTACAGGCATAGACTGCTTTGATCATAAAATGAAGATATTGCTACTGTTGTGAATGACCCAACTATCGACCCAAATGGACAACGCCTAACTAAATGAAATCTAAATTAATACAATTTTTGGGTCCTTTCGGTCGCATTTATTGACAGCCAGAGCAGAAATTTTGTGCCAGATCAAAAGATGTGCGAGAGGACTTTTGCTTCCAAGGAATTTCCACTAGCGAATGCCAGACATCTAGTGGAAACAAGGGAGCAAAATGAGAGAGTGGGAGTTGCACACACTAGAAAAGTGGACATGTACCAATTTTCCACTATATGTACACATACATACATATATATGTATATGCATGGGAGTTTGTATGTGTGTATGTTTTGCGTGTGTGCGTTGCTTAGAGCGAAGCAATAAAATAAATGGCAATGAATGACTGAGCAAATGAATAAATGAGAGAACATTTTTGCTTTGAAATTCAAATTTCAAAAGTTGTCATGACATTGTGTTTATGACAGAGTCGCACAGACTCAGCTAGAAAGAGGCAACATCGGTTCGACTATGTGTACGAGTGAGAGGCAAACAAATTGAGGGGGTTTATCCTACGTTTCTCTCACTCTCACTCTCCCTCTATCTCTCACTGTCTCTCTCTCTCTCTCTTTCACTCTTCCTCACCCTCAATTTCTGTGTCTTTTGTTTTTTTGGCTGAATATTTAAAATTGAATATTTGCACGCCTTGAGCATTTGAGATTACAAAGATCTACTTCACTTGTACGCACACACACTCACACACACACTGCAACACATAACCCATATGTCCAAGGATCTTTGTGGGTGTGTGTCTGTGTGCATACATGTCCCTGTATATATATATATGTATATATATATATATATATATGTTCCTATTTGTGTGCCTTGTTGTCATTTGCATGAGTTGTATGCGTTTTGTTCTATTTGCACTGCTCAAAGCCATTTAAAGCTGTTCATTTATGTGTATGTGTGTGTGTGTGTGTGTATATGTATGTGCATCTATGTGTATGTGTGTATACTCTTTGCACACAGATTTCTCTTATTGAATTTAAGTATCTACTGGGCACAGTCTATTCACATTATACAACACTTTAAGCTTTCAAATTTTATTAAAAAAAAATCCTTTGAACATAAATTTCATATGTTCTATTTTCTTAAAATATCAATTTGATTTTATACTTAAAAAGATATTATTTTAAATATATATTATATTATTATAAAACATATCCTATTGTTTACATTTGGAGTTTATTTATATGGTCGTTAGATATTTTTCATTATTTCACAATCATAATTTGAATTTCAAAACTAAAAAACCTTATATATATTCAATCCTTATCTAATCCTCTATATTATTATTATATCGAAACAAATTATACCATATATAATTAATATTAAGCTAAAACCTTTTTTTGGCTTCGCATTCCAACTTTTTTTTTTAATTTTTAATTTTAACTTGGCGTCGAAAGTCAATTGAAGTTGAAATGAGAATTGAAATGGATAGCAATTAAAGATGATGACGCCAGGTCCCTGTCTCTTCCTCTCCATATCTTTTCCTCTCTTTCAATATCGTTGTCTATCATTCTCTCTGTCTCTCTCACGTCCTCTCTCTCTTTATAGCTGCTCATCACGAGTTGACTCCGGATGTATCCAGCTCTTCCTGTTTCTACTGTGGCTCAGGCCGCAGGCTGAAACACTTTGCATAACATTAAGCAGCGTTGGTTATTTTATACATATATTCTGTTATTGTTGTTTTCGTTTTTTTGGTTTTTTTTTTTTTTTTGGATATTTTTATGCTATGGAATGGGTGGGGCTCTCTGTGGTCGACCACAGCGCCATAAAATATGCACCCAGGCGTTTGGGAAAATTTCACAACAAAGTGAAAGCCGAAGCTGAACGCCGATGTTGAAGTTGAAGTATGCAAAATGAGTCGAGGCGCACAGTGCAAAGCGCCTAAAAGCATATTTCAATTAAGCTATCACCTTGAATTATTCTCACGAGCATCCACCCATATATACAAACACACAGAGATACATACATACACAAATCTGCATAGCCTAAAAGCAAGGCATAGTACGTTATTTTTTTTGGATTTTTTTAATTTTAATGTTTTCATTCAAGAGCGAAAGAAGCTGAATGCAAAGAAGAATGGTAAAACCGCTCGTCAAAATTTGCATTTAAATGAGGCGACGCAACGGCGACCGACAAACGCACAAGCGGACGAGCCCATCGTCTATATACTATATATATACTCTATATATATTTATACATATATCTATATATATAAATATATTTTTTTTATTTTGTCTGGGTGAAAATTTTTATGATTGCGGTGACTGCCAAATTGTCAGTGGTTCTCGGCGTTTGAATCGTGGAAGTGTGGTTATATATGGATGTGTGGGTGTATGGATGTACGACTGTGTTTTCGCCTGACTGCATAAAATGTAAATATTCATTAATGTATACATACGTATGCTTGAGTGTGTGTGCACGGGTCAGTGAATATAACAATCAGTAGCCAGTTATTAAGTCCAAAAACAAAAATGAAAAAAAAAAAAAAAAACAGAGCCACGCGAACTATTTATAAACCCGAATTTGAGCAAAGGTCAAAGCTCTTAATAAAAGATTACAGTGAGAACATTTAAGTTCTGTTAGTTGGGTTATCCTCTTAACCCGACTTTTATTAAGCACTAATTATAAAAACAAAATAAATATTAAATTTTATAAAAAAGAAATACACATTTCCCTAGCAGAGCAAGGTTTCGATCCTCGGACCTCTGGGTTATGGGCCCAGCACGCTTCCACTGCGCCACTCTGCTATGTTGTAAGAGGATGGATAATACCCAGTATTATATTCAGCTTTTGTAAAGCAATATTACTACAGCAAGAATATTTAAAGATTGCTATGGTTTTACAGAAATAAAATAGTATTGTTTTAAAATAGAATATGATTTTAAAACGTACAAAAAACCTTTTAACTTATATATACCTAGCCTAAATATTTTGCCTGTTTATAAACCAAAAATTTAATGATAAAACTTGTAACCTACGATGACATAACAAGTATGTTTGCTTGAGCTTCAGGAAATTATAATGAACTAAATTATTCTTAAATATACCAGACTTTAAGCCTGTAGACTTCACTGTAAGCATTACATATACCGAAGCATGTAAAAAATTACAATTAAAAATCCCCCAAAAAATGAAAAGCATACAGTAGACAACCAAACAACAGGCTGCACATCCCCTTCCTACTCATATGTATGTGAATGTATTTCAGTTATGTAAAAATACTCAGACATACTCAGACACACATATAAACATACACACTCTGTATGCTATAACATACACATCATGCATGCCGTAACAATCAACCCACACTATAGGCACGAAGCAAACCCATCAGACGCCTCATTCATCGTCATTCTTCATCCGGTTTGTGTGCTCCGCTTCGCTCGCTCGCTCGGCTTGTCCGAAAAATTTTTGGCATAAATGCCATAAACAGTTTATTTAGCAACGGAAAATTAACTGCAAAATGTAGCAACCAAAAACCAACAACAACGACAATAACGAAACTACAGCAACATCAGAGAGAGACTGATGATGCTACCCAAGGCAGCAATTGCTACAGTTCCCTCTCTTAAACAAAAAACCAAAAAAAAAGAAGAGACTCAGCTCAACTCGACGCTTTATGACGTTTTACTTCATGTGCAGCTTCATAATTAAGTGGCTCCTGTTGGGTGTGAGGTCCCAAACACCATACTATACATAGCTGAAGTTGTTGCTGTTTGTCTCCTGTACTCGAGGGAGCTTTTAGTTTTGAGCCACGTGAGAAGCATCTACGCTTTTGGGTTTGGCTCTTATCCATAAAAACTGAGCCCCAAACGAGGTCAACTGAGGGCACTTAAATGCAACATACAGAGGTATAGGTAAAAGCAACAAAACTCGTACATACTAGTCATTCACACATATATCTATATCTATATATATTTATATAAGCACGAGATACAGATACATTTAAAGACGCACATAAAAGTGTTAGCAGGTCGTTTGCAGTACTTACTAATTTGATGGCTGGTGGTATTAATGGATGATGGCAACTTACCTGAAGCATAACATGGAAAGAGAAAGAGAAAAGAGAAAGCATTAATATTAGATGCTCGAAACTCGAAATGAGTAGAAATTGAAGTAATTGGCTTATGTTATTAGCCAACTCATTTGGGAATACATCTAATGATGGCCAAAAATGAGTTCATAAGGAATTATAACTTTAATTAACATTAAGCATAATGATATACTTGCAAATGTTTCGAAGAGATATCAAGTAATTTATAATTAAATTGGTAACATGTGAATAAATAATATTATATAAATAAATTATATTCAAAATAGTTTATCAAACAATATTCCTATAGTTTACTAACGAGCATTAAAGTCGTTATATGTAGTATGCTTTAAGAACAACACCTACGGCCTTTAAAAAATTGATTAGGAACCCCTTTAACACGCTCAAGCAAACTAGCAAAAGTTTTTTGAGCCACTGCTAGCAAAAGCAAACGCAAGGGGAAGTTGGGAGCGGAATGGCAAAAGCAAAAGCAAACGAAAAAAATGTCATAAAAATTCTATTTTCGTATAAAATTTCGAAAGTAATCTAATAAATATTGATTTTCATTCGTCATCGACAACGTCAACTCCGGCGACGACAACATCATCATCATCATCATCACCAGCACCAGAAGCAAAAGTAACAACAGCTGCAGCAGCAGCAGCAGCAACAGCAGCAGCAAGAGGAGCACAGGAGCAGCTCTAAGGCCGAGCAGGGCGCGTTGTGTAACCCTACACGTGCACACACAGTGATATAAAGAGCTAGGACATGACACGACAGGGCATCAGGGCAGTGGAAGGCACGAGGAGGCATTGGTAGCACACAGAAGAGAAAGAGCAAGAGAGTGAGACAGGCGTAGTCAATAGTCGTTATTTGATATAGTCGAAACCAACAAGCAACCCATGATGAAACGTGCCTGGGCGGCTGACCAGTGCGACCACACGCAAAAGGGCCACTGGGGTTGGAGAGGAATAAAGGGGCCAGAGCGAGCGAAACAGGCAAAAGTGATCCCAAACGCTGCAAGGGATGAAATCATGCGCGCAACTCGTTTTTTCGACTGCCAGTGGACGCCACACATACACACAAACACACACAAACACACATACTCAGTTCATTCAATCATTCAAATGTCCTTTGAACTATAAAAATACATGACACTAATAAAGAAAACGAACAAATGACACGACACTGGCTACGTTCCATCTCCCCCATAGAACGGAGGCCCCCAGACTCATACCCCTAGCCGCACTCAGACCCGGTCACGATAAGCAAGTAAGCAAAGACGTTCGGCGCTGGGGACAACCTACAAAAAAAAAATTGCTATTTAGAGCAATTTATAAGCATACTTTGAGGCGCCCCCACACCACACCACCAACTCGACATTTGACATTTACGAGTGCGTCGTGTAGACACGGCGAGCGGACTTAACGTAGCTATAGACTAAAGTATTTGGGATGAGAGGATAGGTAGTGACGGGGACGGGGGGAGTTCCACATCGAGAGGATCCTCAACCACATAAATTTCTGGTGCGCTTCTATCTGTTGCTATTTATTGCATTTTTATGTAAAATGCGCCGTGCGGTATGCTATACCTCTTGTTCGTCTATATTTTTTTAAGGGGGAGCACGAATGAACGCGAAGAATACTTATAAGGTCGACATTCCTGCCAAGTTGTTTACGAGGTAAAAGCAGCGTAATACGTAATATGTACATCGGGAATTCCGCCCTCGAAATGACCAAATTTTCGCAATTAAAGACATTTTTTAAGGATATATTTTATGGGGTTCTTAAAGGCCTTAAAAATCTATGTGTATATGCAGGAAGTATAAAGAAATGTAGCTCAAGCCATATATAATCTTAAGATTGTTTTTTCTTGAAAATCAATTTCAATTTGTCTTAAGTCTAATTCTTTCTGAAAGAAGGAAATGTATTCTGTAAATTAGAATTGGTAAGAAAAAGATCTATAAACTGGATAAAAATTATGAACTTTATTAAAATTCCTTTATTTTATAAACCGAATTAGAATTCCTATACAATATAGTTTGAGTAATTTAAATTTTCCAACGTATTTAATGCATTTTCACATTTATTCTCGCGTATTGTATTGCATAGTTGTGCCTCGGTTTTATATGATTTATCAGAGCATCTGGCGAGCTTTGCACAATTTTTATAGCCATATGCTATTGCCAGTCGCCGACAATCGACAAAACCACAACTGCAATACACCGGGACCTAAAACCCATGGACCCAGACCCCAAAACAACAACCCAAACACAAATCAAAACAAAACACAGCGCCTAAAAGGCAGCTAAGGGCAAAGAACACGGGGCAATAAACTACGTGGAGCTGGCCAGAACGCTCTATGGGTATTGGCCAATGGGAGTTTGGTTATGGTTTCTGGGTCTGGCCCATGTAATCTCTGTTGACCATAAAGATTTATAGACTATTGTGTGTCGACGTCGCCGTCGTCGTCGTCGTCGTCGTCGTCGTGGTAGTCGCCGCAGCAATGAAAAGGAAACTTTTTGCAACTTAGCGCCAAACTTTATGCAATAATTTATATATATTGGAAGCGCGCGCCTTGCCTTGCTTTTCGCTATTGTACAATATAAGTATATATATATATATATATATATATATAATCTAATATATGTATGTAGTAAAATGGTAGAAACGCAATACCAACGACCAACACAAAAGGCAATACACATAATAGAGAGAGAGGCAGAGAGAAAGCCGCAACAAAAGTATAAATGTAACGCATGTAGTAAGGGAAAAAACGACGAGAAAATATGATTTCGTATACAAACGAATATGCAATGCACTTTCTTTAAGGTGCTTTTCGTACGAACTCTTAAATTGAACGAATATAGAATGCACTTTCTTTAATGTGCTTTTTGTACAAGCTCTAAAATTGTACGAATATGAAATGCACTTTCTTTAAGGTGTTTTTCGTAGAAACCCCAAAATTTTAACTTTTCGTCCAAACAATTACGATCAAATTCATTATAATGATGCGAATTCTTTCAAAACTAATTAACTAATTAGTTGTCATTAAAGGTTTTTACAATCATGACGAAATCTCGGAAAAATTGAATGGAACCAGACCTGAAAACATATGTATGTATTCAAGAAGCGGGACTAGGAAACCATTGCAAACCGTACCAGTGATGCCGGTGCGATAAAAAATTAAAAAGTTGCTCCTTCGCTACACCTAAGCACTGCAAATAGAACGAGATAGAACAACAGCAGGGAAACAGATGAAGAGAGAGAGAGAGATATATATAATATGAAGCGAGAGCGAACGGTACACGCGAACGCGCCAAGTGTAAAAGAAAAACTTTTCAATGAGTTTTTCCTGTTGGCGGCGTCGACGTCAGCGTCGGTTATGAGCCTCCCACGCCCTCACCAAAACCCCTTACTATATTGTTGTTTGCGTTTTAAATAGACTCAAGTGTTGTTGTTCTTGTTGTTGATGTTGTTGTTGTTTATGTTGTAGCTGTTGCTGTTGCTGCTGTTGTTGCTGCTGCCGGTTGCAGGCATTGTCTGAAGTGCGTTTCGGTTTGCTACTTTCTCCTCATTGTTTGTTGCTGTTGCTGCATGTTGGATGCTGCAAAGAGCCGGGGCGTTACAAAATCAATCGATAGTTAATGGAAAATCGTTATTAATGAAAAGTTTTTTTCATACGCCCCGCACTTCACCCCTCTGTCGGCAATCGAGCGTGCACTGAGCCATCGCAAAATGCTTGATAAAGTGTAGAGCAGCACAATAACAACAAATAAAAGCAGAAGAATGAAGGCAAAAAATTGAAAGCGCTACATTTAAGTAGCAAACTTCCTGGGCATACATTTTTTATATTTTTATTTTTTTTATTTTCCTTTTTTTTTTTGTAATTTCATTTGAGTGCGAAAAGTTGCACGCACACAAAGCGCCACACAAGAGACAAGGCAGGGTAGGGGAGGCGCTAGATTTTTTGTTGCATATTTTCGCGGCGCATAAATATTTTATGCATGCAGAGGGCAACAAAAGCGTCATCAAAACACTCAGCCAAAGGCAAACTTGCCAAAAGAGTTTTGGCCAAAACTGACAAAACAGAGACAAAACTCACAGTTCGTTTGTGTGTTTATATTGCAGACTGCGCTTTCGCTCCCATTTTTTCACCTCGGCTGCAACACGCAAAACTTTTAGGCCAATTTATATGGCTACAGCTATGCTTTTAGCATTGTCACATTGGTCTGATTCAGCCGGGGGGAGGGTTTATAAAATTATTCTTGCTTTTTTCTTTTTTGGTTCAATAGTCACAACAAAAGTTTAATGACAGTTTAAGTTGTTTGATAGGAAAACGTCGCCCCAAGTAATCCAACATTTTAAATGGTAAACAGAGTACAGCATAATTGACTCAAACTTGAATTATCAACGAAATTTGAATGGGAGTATATTCGAAGATCGAACGCTAGGACAGATCTATGCAAATTGTAGTATCTACAATTGAAGTTTACTAAAAAATATTTAAAAATTTAAATAATAAAATCATTTAATAAAAAAAAATTATTTTAATTATGAAATATTTAAAAAAAAAAATAATGTTATAACTAGTATTATTATTTTTAATAATATTATATTTTAGAACTATTAAAAAAAATTAATAAAATAATATAATAAAATAATTAAAATAATAATATTATTTTAAATTATATATAATTTAAAAGAATAATTTAATAAAATAATTAAAAAACTTATATAAAAAAATAATTTAATAAAAAAATTTAATTAAATAATTTTATTAAATAATTTAAGAAAATAATTCAGGGAATGAATTTATGAATTAAAGTTAATAATTTCTTTACTCGTCGTAGATTTAATATCATTTTGATGTTCGATTACATTTTGATATGAAAAACATGATAAGCTTATCCACATTTTAGTATTACATCTACAATTGCTTTTAGTACTTTGCTCTAATGTAATTTCGCCCGCATTTTACAATTTACTACAGCGCATAAAACCATAGTACTATACTAATTGGCCACTGCATTTTTAATCAATTTTAGCTACTGTGCCTAAATGGCTAACACCATTTAGAACCATTTCAACACAGGGTCAAAATGTAGCCAAATGAGTTTTTGGAGCCCTCCGCTCCATGTGATAAATGCATTACTTGCTCGTAAAAAAGGCCGTCGTATATGCAATTTTAGTATATTTTAGTTTAGATTCGGAGCCCAAAAAAAAAAAATGGAAAGAAATGTTTATAGTTGGGTTATGCCGGGAACGTTTTTATGTTCATTGCCAAATGCCATAAATAAACGCACACAGATACACGCACTGGCCCAAAAGCATCAATGTTAAACTTTTAACGTTTTTGTAATCACATCTGTAAGAGGGCCAAAAGCGTGGCATATCATATAAGTGAGACGAGTGGATACTTGCATACTTCTCAGTTGCTGATGCTGATGCTGATGCTACTGATGCTGATTTATTGCAACAACAAAGTTTATCATGCATATTTTATGCGTGTAAATGTTGCCGTCATAAAATGTCTTAAAGACTCAGCCGCCCCTCACATATGGGTGTGGTGCTAACGGTGCAGGGATGGTGGGTTTAGTGCGGTATCTCGGTTGGGGTTTTTTTTTGTTTTTCGACTCTGGTTTCAGACGCATGTGCGTGGTCGTGGTCGTGGTCGAAATCGTGGCCGGCTTTTTATTCCGTACGAGTTGTAATGGCAGGCCCAATAAATGCGCCCATTCAATGCAGCAAATTGGCATTTTATTAGCGCCTCAGGAAGTGTATGGGTTCGCTCTGTTACGTTACTTCAACATGTTTTCGCCTGACGTTGTTTTATTTGATTTTTCTGGACCTGCACTAATTTGCGCGAGCGCATATCTCGCTGGCATTCTTCCGTCGCACCCATTCGCGTATGTCATAATAAAAATGAGTGTTGAAAAACTTTTAACAAACGCCTGAAATACCAGTCAAAGCACCCGCCGCACAGCCAACATTCACACAGAGTGAGAGAGGCGAACAGACGACAAAGAATACAGGGAACAGAGTATAAAGTGTACAGAAAACAGAGCACTCTGTGCATCGATCGATACATTTTGCTAAAAGGATGTCGTCCTCATCCTCGCCAGGGTTGGCTACGTTTTGAGGTCGTCGCCGTCATGCGACGCGTTCTTTGCGCGTCCTCTACGCCCGACGCGCTGCGTCACATCTAAGGCATAACTCAAAGTTTACTCAAGTTACGACGACAAGACACAAAACTTTGTACTTTACATCATTAAAAAGTTTTATTCTTTCTTTTGCGTTCTCATTCTCTCTATAGCTTTCTCTTTCTCTCTCTTTCTATTTTTCTCGTATCGTAACGCTTTTTGTCGGGTTAGCGTCTCTCGTTTCCCTTTCACTCATTTCACTCACTCATTCGGGAAACTTTCAATCTAAATACATCTATAGACTGGGTTAAGCACTCCGACTGTGACTCTGACTACGACTACGACTTACCACTTGCTGGAGAAGCTTAGCAATTGACAGTACGCTATCAATTCGAATATGGCTGCAGGCCAAAAGAATTGCTTAATTTGTGCGTTTTGTAGCAATTAAAAAAAAAAATATTCCCAAAGATATCTTTACTTAGTGGAACTTCCTTTCTTTTACAATGCATTCCAAAACGATTGTTTTATAAATGCGCTTAAATAAACCTCATTAAACCCATACAAAATGATGACTTTCAAATGAGTCGCTATATTAATCACAGTGATTCATTACTATTGAAGCAAGGACCTTTAAAATATTTTTTAAAAATATAGAAATGCTTTAATTTAATACTTGAAATATTTTTAAAAATATTAAAATTCATATAAATATATATAACATACTGAGAATAAGAAGCCTTATGCTTATTAGAAAGAGAATTAATGGCTATCTAATATAAATATGGAATCACTAATCTAATAGTTACATTTGCAATGTTTTCTTAATAAACATCATGGATGAAAGGGATTATAGGTCCTTAAAAAATATTATAAAAATAGAAATGATTTACAAATATTTTATAAATATAAAGACATACATTAATCTATTATAAAAATATTTTAAAAATATTTATAACAGTCTACAGATGGTTGTATATCAAACGCAGAGAAGGAATCTTAATCGTTGTAGAAAAACACTTTAATACAACTTTCTAACCTACGACACTCAAGCGAACTAAGTAATCTGAATATGGAATCACTAGTCTATTTGGAAGTTAAAGTAAGAAAATGCAACTACAATATAAATATGCAACAAACTAATCTCAGCTGCCGCCTGTCGTCATGCTGAAATCGTGCAATAAACGTGTGCATAATAGAAAAACGCAAGGAGAAGCAAGGAGGACAGGAGTTGTTATGTTGGTATATGGAATAGCGCAAAGAAAAAAGTGGTTGAGAGTGGTCGAGACAGCCGAGTCAGAGTTGTAACTGGCACAAATAAATAGTTGCAATGCTCTAGTTGCTCAGCTGCGCCTCGTTCTGGTTGGTTATCCAGCCGGCGCCGGCTTTACGTGGAGAGTTGGTGGTGCCTCCATTGCCCATGCGCATGGAAAATAGTTGCACAAACTTGCACACAGCAACAAAAAGGAAACGAATGCTTCAAAACACATAATACAAAAAAAGGAACATATATAATAAAAAGAAAAAAAGTGCAGGGAGTGCAAGCCGACAGCAGGCCGAGAACCACTACCACGACAACGACAACGACATTAAGAAACAGCAGCAGGAGGAGGAGTCATAGAATGAATTGTGTCTATTGTCCAGGCTGCAACTTTGAGCTGGGATTTGCATGCGGACTTTGGCTGGACATTCACATGTGACTCACAGCTCCTGTTCACCATTTCCCTACCACTTCCTTTCTCTCCCTTCGCCTACTGTCTAGTGGCAGTTATTAAGCACCTAGTTTTTTTCACTACTTGCAACTTCATGAATTACTCTGGGTGCCCCTGGTGCCACAATGCGGCACGCAACGTTGAGCACAAGGCTGCGTATTAGTGACGATTTAGCGCCAGAACGGGATGAGATGCAGCACAATGAATGTACTAGAAGAGCGAGGTGGGATACAGGCAACGGGTAACCTGAAAGAGGCGACAGTGCGTGTGCGTGTAGCGTTAAATTAAGGCAGTTTCAAGCTTTTGCAGCAGAGCGCACACAATGCAAACGCAAAGGGCAGGAAAGCAGAAGAATATAAAAAAAGTGAGCATTGTCACGTGGCAAATTGAAAAAAAAAATATTATTAAATTGCGTGTGGCAGGAGAGAAAACTAGTGTAACGTTTTGTTACCTTACATAAAAACATTCATCAAATATACAGACTTTTAATAGGTCTTTAAATTGGAGAAACAAGAAAAGATTCAAGATCAAAAGAACTTATGATATAGCGAACTTTTCATGAATTTCAAATAGTATGATATATTTTTATATATATTTATTGTATATATATTTTGTATTATGCATATTTTATTTTTGATATAAAATTTAAAAGAAACATAAATCTAAACTTATGCTTTTTAGATATCACAAATATCCCAGAACTGTTAGTAAGCTCTTTACTGTAAGTTTCTCTTGTATTCTATACTAAAATGCTTATGCAAGTTGCAACAACTTCAGCTACATTAGACGCTTTCTCTTCAATGCGCATTCGAATTTTTCTTCTTCTATTTTGGGTGCAAAAATACAAAAGCACGAAACAGATGCAGCTTTCCTCGCTTCTCCCCCTCTCATCTCACAGGCTCCACTCGCTGCCTTTCAGCATTTGCTTTCTATTTTCAATAGACGTCGTCGTCAGTTGCCAGTTGTTGCTAATGTTTATTGTTGTTTTTGTTGTTGTTGTTATGTTGCCTCTGCCTCGAATAGCAAACAATAAAAATGATGCGTTGTATTGCGCGCTGCTGCTGTCCACACTACACACTCCATAGACCATTCTTCCAACACGTCTCCCACATTTTTTGGACATATGCTATGCTGTATGCCGTGCCACGGCCAGCAGGCAGTTCGCATATGTTGCAAGTTGCAACAATTCGTGCCGTGGCTCTGTGGCACAGACGTTGACCCCCTCCACTCACAGCTCATGCACTGCACTCGTAGAAAATCATCCATTGATATTGATGAAAACGACGTCCAGTTACAGTTCGTTGGCTTTTGCCTGCATTTTTTTTTTTTTCAAGGGAAAAAAATGGCAAAGCGCAGCTGAGGCTGGGAAATGCAAACTGAAGTATAGACTACCCATACACATGTGTGTGTCTGTGTTTGTGTATGTTGGGAAAACTGATGCTGAAATTTTGCCAACCAACATTTGGAATAGTGCTGCAGGTTGCATTGCAGGGGGAGGGTATGCAAATGTCATACATTTTGTCAAAGCATAAAGATGACGCTGAAACTGTCGCACATAGAGAGAATGAAAGAAAGAAAGACGCGTGGATATAAAAAATACATGAGAGATGTACATATCTTACACTTGCAACTCGTCATGGACATACAAATGCACATATGCATCATTTATGCTGAATATATCCCTTTTACAGATTCCCGAAAAGCACCAAAGGAGTTCAAAGATTGAAGATTTTGGGCAGATATATACGCTTTGCGTTTCAGCTAATAGATTACTATAATATGAAGAAAGGAATGCCAAATTAATTGTTCATGATCTATTACATATCAGTTAATAGAAAGGATCTGCTTTTACAACATCTGACTGTCGAAATTGCATAAATATAAAATACCCTAAACATTAATATTTGATTTGTTAAGCTACTTGCATTATACTACAATATCTCTCTCCACTTGCTATTCTATTGGATCTTTAAGTACTTCAACAACTGAAATTGAAATAAGCTAACGACACAATCAACACTTGAAACAACAACCCACAGAAACTTGGTGAATTTATTGTAATAAGTATGGCACTTCAGTGCCTAATAAGTCTCAATTAAATGTACATAAAGCATAACACCTTTTGTGGCATTTCCATGTGCACGTCAGAACTCAATAACCGAATTCCCCCTAATAGAAAATAATTCTCCCGCAAAAAACAAAAACCAAAAAGCAACTCTAACAAACTTTGGCACGCAAGCCTTCCCAAAAAAAAAACCCAAATTCTACAACAACAAAAATAATAATAACAATAGCAATAATAACGACAAAAACAATTTAGTTTTCGTCAAGTATTAGAGTGACTAGAACAACAAGAGGCATAAATATTGGCGGTATTCATAAAACACCTGCGCCAGGTCTCAAGTAGGGTCTGAAATACCTAGAGGGTGGCATGGGCTGAAGGCAGTTGATAAACAGTGAGGCATAGAAGGGCTGCTATTACGTTTGTCAGTCTGACATTGTCAATGGCACTTGGTTGTCTTTGTTTCTTGTATTTTTTACCAGCGTCTGGGATAGATTTGAAGCGTGTCTTACATTTCCTATACTATCCTACGCTTAATTCACTATTTTACTCATTTTTGCTCATAGGTGCATTTCAATTAAATGTTGTACGGGTCTTGACTTTGTCTCTTACTCCCTCTTACTCTTCACTCGAACAAATACACCTCACAGACAATTTCACTGCCTCCACCCTGCTCTTTATTAAATTTTTTTCACACTTTTGCAAGCGTGCGTTTCAAGTACCTTTGCTGCTGCCTTTGCCGACTGCTTCCTGTCGTAAATAAAATGAATTTCGCTTTTGGCAACACCAACAACCAACAATACCAACAAACAACAGCAACAACAACAACCAACAACAACAGCCAACTACCTTGTCGCACACACACACACGCCTCACATTGGCAACCTTAATGAATACGACATTATTTTTTATGAGCTGTCAAACACTATTTTCCATACACTTTTTTTGGTGTTATCGCCCTCCCATGTTTGTGCGGAGTCCCTTTCCATTTTCTTGACTGTTCCAAGTTTCCTTTTACCATTTTATTTATCGCCCTGCACTGTGTGAGAGGAGTTTTTTACGTCCTGCAAGTGCGTGTGTGTCATTCTTTTCCCTGTGTGCGGTTATTGTTATTATTTATATTATTTTTGATAAATGTTTTTGGGAAATTTGTATTTTATTGGTTGTTTATCGACAATTAGCGGTCTGTTTGCTTTTCTCCCAAAAAAGAAAATTTGCCTTGTATGGAAATGTAAATATTACGTTTTTTCTTATTATAATAAAATATAATTTAGTTGATTTATTTGGTAAACACAAATGAATAATACACTATATAATAGTAGTATTAGCACACAGAATAAATTTCTGCAGAATATACTACTGAATAACAATACAAAAAAAATAGATTCTTATTGATCAAATAGCTATACACCTGAGAGAACAATCTATTATTTACATTCACCAAGTAGAATAAAACAAAACAAAACAAAACAAGTTTCATGGTAAACAGATGCTTATGCTAAGAATAGATTTTCCCATTGTTGGCATTAAAGCAAAACATTGAATCTAATTACAGGCTATACGGTTAATTCTCTCAGTGCATATTCCTCAATTACTAGAGTTGACCTGCTTTTGAAACGATCCCTAACAATACCTTAACATCACATGCCAGTGTTGCATTTCATTTTTTTTTCTTTCACATTCATGTAGAGAGGAAAATTAAATATCGAGTTCCAGCGAGTATTTTATAGTGCCACATAAATAAACGCCAATTTATTATTGTTCAGGGAATGTGCGGAGAGAGAGAGAGAGTGAATACAAAAGAAACGAATCGTAACGTAACGAAATGAAATGAAAAACTGTGGGGGGAAAAACCAAAACGTACGAATCTCCGTATAAAAAAGGCCACTTTATGCGGTTTTGCACTTTGGCAAAGCCATTAAAAATTATGCTAGGCAAAAATATATACTAAAAAAAAGGAAAAACGTGGAGAAACAACAATCTCCGCCAGATGCAATAAGAAAATATACACAGAGAGCGACATACCCAGAGAGGGAGGGAAAGAGAGAGAGAGAGAGAGAGAGAGAGAGCACAAATATACTAATGTGAAGGCATTTGCGATGCAGGGCGGGGCAGCATGTGTGTGGCTAAGTTTGCTGCTGATTTTGAGCATCTGGAAATTTTGTACACATGACGCACGCAGCTGCTCCACGGCTCTACGGCTCTACTACTGCTGCTGGTCAAAAACAATTTTTTTTTTTTATTTTTTGCGCTTTTGTTTACATTGGTGCAGCTATTTTTGAAGCGCTGTGGCAATAAACAAAACGAAACGAAACGAAACAATAGAACATACAATACACACATAGAACACGGCAATGCCGGCACTGGCAAAACGCAAGAGTAAAACGCAAAGAGCCGGAGCTAGAGTCAGAGCCAAATGGTAAATGCCTAATGCTCGAAAGGTCATAAAAATCTATACAAAAATTAGTATATACTATACTTAAATATATATAAATATACATCTATATAACTAACAATTTGTCGGTGTGGTGCCTAATGAGCTGTTGCTGTGCTGTGCTTTTTTTTTCAAGTTTTGCCTCATTATTGGCCAATGAAATGTATCGAAATCGAAATCAATCGATATGCCAAATGCAAAGAAGACCTACAATTAAGGCAGGCAGCCATAGATAAAACTAGACAATGCTGTCCGGATGGGGAGGTGGGTTGGCTGCTCGGCAGCTGGAGGGTAGCTGACCTGGGGGGGGAGGGGGTGTACTATACCATGCTTGAGGGTGCGCGTTAATCACGCAAAGTAATTTTAATGCCGCTTTCCATTGTGCCACAGTTGCACAGTTTGTTTGTTGTGCGATAAGCGCAGAACACACGCTCCACTCTGGACTGGGGGTGAGTTATTTTGCACAAAGAATAATCAACGCTAAACATGCCAAGCAAAACAAAACAGAAGAGCAAGAGTGGGTGAGGGGTGAGGGTGACCAAGAGTACAATGCGACCCCTTGGCCTGGTCAGGGTGGGTGTTTCAACTTTTCCGTATGGCAAGTAACTATCGCTGGAAACTTGCGCCTGTTAACAAAGCTATAAAAATGTCACCTCCAACAAATGAAACGAGAAGCGAGTCGCGTGGCCTACGAATTAATAAAAAGAACTCAAATAATTTACAATTCGATACAAGAACTACATTTGCATTAGGGTAGACAACTTTTGTATAGAAAAACACTATACTATATGCTATTAAACAAACTGTATAAGGAAAACTATATCTACATAAGTGGGATATCTAAAATATATAGAAATACGTTATACTATGCACCAAAATCACAAACTGTAAAAACAAAACTATATCTGAAAATATGGCATAACTGGAATTTCATAGAAATACTCTATACTATATACACTGTCCAATATATTTTACAACAAACTCGAACTTTATAAAGAAAACTATATCTACGAATATAGTATAACTGATATTTTATAGAAATACTCTATATAATATACTACAAGCATAAATTGTATAAAGGAAACTATATCTACTATATGTTCTATAACGGAAATTACACGTAAAAAACTGTGTATAAATCGTTGGAAAAATGAAAACTACTTTACACCTATTAGTGTAGTTTTAATTAACCATGTCTCAAACGTTATGAATACCCTACTTAAATTATGATCCCTCGATCGTCCTGTAGCCTTGAGTACCTGTCATTTATCCATGCATTTCCACTTAGCTGATATCAAGTGCAACTTTATCCTTTGGCTCATGGCTGGCCAATTATGCACACAATTTAGCGTAACCTTTCATAATTGTAGCACTCGAAGGAATTGCTGGGCCCTAAATGTCACACTTTGCTCCTTGGCTGCCCTTCACGCTAATCACACCTGCCGTCTGCCTGCTACTGGAAGACTCGAGGCTTCAATTGTCTGCCGTACCTTGGGCATAATTTGCCTGTTGACATACACATGTAACAGTGTGAATGTGTATGTGTGAGTGTACGGTATGTACGTGTCCCACCTGAGGCACGTCAACAGCTACTGTCACACACACATTGAGAACGATTTCCTGCATGTAAATAGAGTCTAGAGTTGCCAGGGTGCTATTAAATTACAGGCCCAGCAAATTACTTGAGAAAACAGAGTAGGACACACGGCAAAAAGCGAAAACCCCATGCCATATGCAACAGCAACAATAATAATAACGGGTTTTTGTGGTCGTTATGTTATGCCTTTGACTTTTGTTTTCGTAAGCCGTCAAGCATTTACATACTTATTA
Source organism: Sphaerogastrella javana (assembly GCA_037040025.1). NCBI lineage: Eukaryota > Metazoa > Arthropoda > Insecta > Diptera > Drosophilidae > Sphaerogastrella > Sphaerogastrella javana. Next base: position 8,195 of record JBANCZ010000219.1, on the reverse strand, counting down.
GAGCCACAGTATACCCCATACACCCCCGTTTTTGGTTTGGTTGAGGCATAAATATTGAAAAGCGCCAACGCCTTTTGTTGGCTGGGTAATTGCCTAAGTCGGCAAATTGCTTGGCTAATAAACATAAATATTGTTAGCAGCGCTACGGCATAAGTTCACGCTGAACCATAGAAAACTTTCTTGAATAGTATGCAGATAAAAAATCCAGACTTATTGCCTTGGCATACCATAGAAAGTAGAGCAGAAAAATTCATTTAAAATTGGGTAATTAAAATGTTGTAATTGTTCTAGGAAAAATTACAATTACAAATCGTTTTCAGGTTCAGCTAACTTCTATTTAAATTAAATTAATTCTAACGAAAAGCATAGTAAAGACACGAAAATATTTAAATTTTGTTTGCATTTAAAGTTGTTATTGATATAAAATAATAAATATGTAACATAGAAAAAAAAGAGCAACATCATTTAGTAAAATGTAAAATTTATGAAAAGTGGAAAAATTCAGAATTTTAAAATGGAAACTTAACTGGCTATCAACACTTTACGATTATGAATTTCTGGGATTCAGGATTTAACATAAAATAAAACACAAAATAATAAATCAATAACTAATAAGAGCAACATTATTTATTAAAATGTAAATTTATACAAAAAATGTTGACTCTTTAATGGAAAATAACTAACAATACTTTAAGATTATGAGATTAAGGTTTTAGTAATTTAAATAAAATATTATAATAGTTGAATTACATATTGAAGAAGAGCAACATTATTTAGTAAATATTAGAATTTGTGAAAAATACAAAAATTTTGATATTTCGATGGAAATTTTACTGGCTATCAACACTTTTCGATTATGAATTTCTGGATTTCAGGATTTAAGTACGATTTGTATTGGCAGTGTCCTAATAACATTTGGTTCAACACAAAACAGCGGAACAATTCGCTTTCAGCTCGAAAAGTTGCTCGTAAATAAAAATGAAAAGAAAACTTTAAAAGTAGTATCGCACTGCTCAAACTCACTGTCTGTCGTCCTTGCTGTGAGTCATGCGAATGCAATGGGGCAAGCAGATGTGATAGAGGGCGTGTAAGAGACAGAGAACAAGAGATAGAGAGAGAGAGAGAGAAAAAGTGTGTCAACGACTCTGCTCCACTTAAGCATTTAACGAGCAACTTAGCGCGCACGTAATAGCAGCAACAACAGGAGGAACAACAACATTTAAAAGGAGATACGATGACAATGACAGCATAAAAAGGATGCGAAAAATGTAAAAAAATTCAAAACAAGTGGCACAAAAATATTGAACAACAATGTGCCGCAGTGGACAACAAGAACAGAGACGGGAACGGAGACAGAAACGGAGACGGAGACGGGGACGGGAATAACAGCGACAAGTAGAACAGCGCGAAGACCAACAACATAACCCAATAAGCAAACCAAGTGAAAAGCGAGCGACAGCAAGAGATAGAAGGAGAGAGAGAGAGAGACACGAAACGCATGTGTCATCATTAGGAATAAGCAAAACGCAGCACAGAACATATCGAACAACCCCATGGCAAGGATGAAAGTAAAGCAGACAGTGAGAACGACTGCCAGACAGGCAGATAGACGGACGGTCAGAACATTAGACGGGCCGACGGGCCGACGGATCGACGAAATGACAGACCGAAAAACATTCAGACAGATGAACGCAGTGACACAGAGAGACAAACGCTACGCACGCACAAAGCACAACAAAGAACGAAAGGACCAACAGAACAGAGAGAGCGGAGAGGACGGATAGGACGGAGAGGACGAAGAGAACGCAGAGAACGAACGGGCGCTGCTGGCACGCACGTCGCACGCATACACTTTACCCCGCCCACGCTTTTAACATAGTAAACTCAGTTCAGCAGCCACCCGAATACCTCCCACATTCACACTCATACACACATACTCGCACTCACACCCGATGGCAAGCAACCACCATAAAAGTGAAACACACAATGAAATTTACGCAATAGTCGCTGAGACTCACTTGGAGACATCTAAACAGACTCTCACGCGTTTTTTGGCGGTATAATAAAATCATGGAAGAGGGTGACAAGCAGACAACAACTACAGTATAACAGTTGCAATAACAACTAGAACACACACACTCACAAACACTCACATTCATACTGATAGAGAAGTCAGCTGAAAGTGAAATAAATAGAGAGAGAACTGAGAGAGAGAGAGAGAGAGAGAGAAAACAAGTCTAAAGAAATGAAATGTATGTAAATCCGATTAGAATTTAAATTTCTAAAAATTTCTTTTGCTCTCTCTCTCTTTAATTTGTTCGGTTCTTTATGTGCCACCTTAAAGGAAGACTTTGTAGAACAAGCAAAAATATACACAGACCAAGACATGGATCAATAGATAGAAAAAACACCATATGGTAGTTGAGTTCAAGGCAATAACAATGCATATGGCTTAAAAGGAATCAAAACATTGCTTGAAATAAATAAATGTATATATTTATTCCTTTGCCCTATAATAAACAAGCGGCATAAACCGAAGGTATAATAAAGATTCATGTATGACCATACATATCTCGCTATAAGCCAATTTCATTTTAATGGCATTGAATTTTCGACCTGCGATATTGGAAACAAATAAAATACGAGAAATGCTTTAAAGGTTAACAATTTTAACAACTTTGAAGGAAGCATATTAAAGGTATCCTAATTCAGATTGTACCGAAATCGAGAAAGTATATTCATTAGAATACAAGACATTATTTGTATAAATTTTAGAAATTTCAGGAATTCTTAGGTATTTAAATATTTAAATAACGAAAAGAAATATACGTAAATTTATTTTTTATCAGAATTCTATTTAACGTATAAATGAAATAAAACATATTGAAAATAATATAAAATATTAATTTCAAAAATTTCAAAAACATATAAAATAATATTTTTATGACGGTGTCCATTTCAACAAATTCCCAAGATAATTTTCTAAGCAGTGTTTAAATTTCATATATATTTTTTTAAGGCAAAGTTGAAAAACTCTAGGACCTACACAATTATACCAAATTTTTATGCAAAGTCATAGCATACTTTTGAGGTAACAATGTGAGGCAGTCCAAAGGACCAAAGTGCACATGATACCAACAATAGCAAGAAAAGTTGTCAACAGGGCTAACACAGCAGCTGTTGCCTGTTGTAACAAAATTGCGTGGCCCTAATAGTCAAGATTCAACGAATGAGACAGAGAAAAAAGAGAGAGAGAGAGAGAAATTGATAAAATAAGTCACATTGACCTATCTACACACACACACTCACTCACACACACACTCATTTAAACACTTACACACACTCACTCACACACATATTCACTCACACACACTCACTCACATACACACAGATAGCATAGACATGGCGCTGATTTTTGTAACTGTCGTGGTCTGTCTCCTTCTCTCTCTCTCTCTCTCTCTCGCTCGAATGATTAATTGTCAAAATATGTTGGGCAAAGCCAACAAAAAAGCTACAACAACATAATAAAAAGTGCGTCTCTGTGTGTGTAAATGAATTTTTTTGTGGCTTACACACACACACAGAGAGAGAGAGAGAGAGAGAGAGAAAAAGAGAGTCGCGTATACGTAGTACATATGTATTTGTATTAAGTTGTCATTACGTGACTACAGACACAAGATTTATTATCATTTGTTGTCCCTGTCGCTGTCTGTATGTCTGTGTGTGAGTGAATTGTTATTAAAATTCATTTGCTCTGAATTTTCATTTTTTTTTTTTTTTTGGATGAACTGAAAGAGAGAGAGAGAGAGTAGTGTAAATACTCACAGTAACTTGTTGAGCAAACTCAACCTTCGGCTGGCCGACCAATTCAATAATATGAACCATATGGAACGATTTGCACTGGGACGTTGCGCCTTTGCGAGAAAAATGAATAACAATACTGATATTTCTTTTATACGTTCGTCTTATTTGTTTATATTTCTGACTGTTTTGTATTGTTTTTTGTGTTTTTCCTTTTTTATTTTATTTTATTATATTTCATATATATATATATATTTTAAATATCTGATTTTGTTTGTGATTTTTCAACACTTTTTGTTTTGATTTGCTTTTTGCACTTGAGTTGCTCTCAGTTGGTATATAGAATATTTGATTTTATGTATATGATGTGTATATATATATATAGATATATTTATATATATATATATATATTATACTTCTATTGATTTGAATTTATCAATGTATGTACAATATTTATTTGACTTGTTCTACAATTGTATGTGTTTGTATATAATTTATCTGATCTCTGTGTTTCCAGTATTTAAACACACGCGTTATTGTTGTTGTTATTGTTGTTGTTTATATATTATTTTCATTTATTCTGGTTACGTTTTCTAAAAATGAATAGAAATAATGAAGAATTTATTGTTATTATTGTTATTCTGTTTTTTATAAGCATAGCTAATGTAAAATTTTGATATTCCGATAGGTACTACAGTTTATTTGCCTCACTAACTGTGCTTTCGATATACAATTTTCATTTTTTATTTTTGTTATGAGAGACCTAGTGCTTAATTGCTTGGAAATGTGGAAAACGAGTGGCACTCTAACCGCGTTTATCATAATGGAAACACATGAGTACATAAAGCATATAGACACTTATCTAGATATTCCATCAAGTTCTATTTTTTAGATGACTATGTGTTTAATGCAATACATTAAACTTTGATCTGATTTTAATGTTACAATAATATTTTCAAAACTTTGAAATGAAATTTAATTGGCAATTCGCAAATCTTATAAATACTAAAAAAAAAAATTGTTCAAACAATTTTTTCATAGTTAATTTATTTTAAGAAAGCTAGATTTATCCAATAATAAATACACCTCACTTTTTAGAACTATTGCTAAAAATATGTCACTGAAAACCTAATTATTATTAAATAATTCTAACATTTAAGATTTGAAGTACTCTTAGAACTGGCTTTTCACAGAAAATTTACAAAACTCTGAGCACAAAAACTTTAAAGCTAAAATAAAATGAATATTTTTGAACATTTACAAAAAAAAAATTTCTAAGCGAATCTTCACTCCAAGAAATTGTTCAAAATAAACAAAAATTGAAGAAAGGATGCACTGAGTTTAAGTTCAAATTAAAGAACTGCTCTTGAAACTATTTCTATTCAGATTTTCCAAAATTATGACACTCAAGAATTTATTTGTTATGTTATTTCTCTAGGTGTTCAAACTCATTTACAATATATGGGAGAAGATAATGAAAATCGACAATCCACAAACGGCACATCAAAGAGCTCATAAAAACATTGGCAAAACTACAAATAAATATTTTGAATATAACGAAATTGAAAAAAAAAAAATGTGAGAACCGCAGAATAGAGAGAGCAATTTTTGCTTAAAACGAATATATAAAAAAAATTCCAATGCATTCATTCAATTAATGTTTGCCAAAAACTAAACCGAACTCGTCCAAAATTGAGAGCAGCGAAAACAATATTTCTGGACATCAAAATATTTTCAATGAATCTCTCGACTGTCGAGTGGTTGAAAATGAAATTATGGAATGCTACATGAAACAACAAGAAATAAAGAATTCAAAATTCAAATTCAAATTCGAATTCAATGGGAATGAGCAAAACGTTTTGCTGTGTTTCTCGGTTTCACTTCAGTTCAATTTGATATTTGGTTTGGTTTTTCATCGTTTTCCTTTTTTTCACTCTTTTTTTTTTTGTTAGTTTTGTTGAAAAATTGAAATTGAAAATATTTTCGTGTGCTGCAAGCGTGAAACAATTTTCATGTGTTTGTTTACATAGGCAAAATTAAACACACAAAAAATAAATAGAATACTAGAAAAATATAGAACAGTACACAGAGTGTATAGATAGGAGATAGAGTGAGAAAAAGAGAGTTCTAACTGAGTTCAATCTCAATTAAATTTTGTTTACAAATTGCTTCTAATTATTTAGGGGTTTTGTTTATCAAAGCAGATGTCTATTTTGAGAACAAATGATAGAACAATTTGTGAACAAGATTTATCTACCAAATGGAATCTATTCTAAAAATATTTAATTCCTTTAAATATTATTTCACTACGAATCTAGCGGAATATCAAAATTGAAGAAATTTTTGAAATATAAGCTCAATTTTCACAATTTTAGATTAATGCTTACAATTTTAACAATAATAATTTTATTTTTTTGTTTTTTAGTTAAACAAATTTTTGTAGATTTATGTTTTGGGTGTTTTCTTTTGGGTGGCTTGCGAATTTGATTATTAGATTGATTTGATATATACGTGTATAATATATTTTGAAATATTTAAGCGAATTTTTAATAATATATAATATATATATATATAGATATATATATATATATATATGTATATATATTTGGTTTGTTTTAGTGTTTTATAATTATAGATATAAATTTATGTTTGTTTGGTATTTGTATTTTTTGTTTTCTTAATTTTATTTCGATTGAATATTTTTATATTTATGTTGAAGAACAAATGTCACACGACAGTCGACGAGAATTATACGAAATATTCCGACTTAACTACACAAAACTCAATATTATACTGAAAAAGGACGGCGCTTACAATGGACGAGAAGTGCCCAAAAGACGAAACCAACGAACCAACACACAAGCCCAACCAACAAACGGGCCCCAAACACGAACGGTCGTCGCTCGCCTGAACGAACGAACAACCTTACAACAGACGAACAACCAAATTGTACGGACCCGAACGACCAATTCGAACCAGCGAACGCAACAGCCGGCAACGAACGAGTAGCGGTAAACAAAATACACACGTTCTATCTCTCTGTGTGTGTGTGTGTGTGTGTGTGCGTGCGTTTGTGTGCGTTTGTATGAGAGTCGGTGTTGTCGAACGGTTGTGTGGGTGGTTGAGTTCGTTCTAGTTCGTTGCAGTTCGGCTCGGGTTCGTATGCAACGCGTTGGCCATTGGCGAGAGCATCGAACATGTTTCTGCGCTTGTGTATGGTTCGACGTCGAACCAAAATAAGTAACAAAACCACATGGGAAACGAAGGACACACGATGATTTCACGTATGCCCTACGAATCAAATAACTTCTGATCTGTCATATAAGGAATTCATCAAAATACAATTACATCAATATAATAATATTATCAATGTATTGATATAATATAAATGAAATTTCTGGTATTTAAATACAACAAAATTATATATTTTGAAATTATTATATACTAATAGAGCAATAATTAAATGGGGGGAATGTCATACGTAATCTTCTTTAAACTATTGCAATATCTTGACAAGAACAACATAAACAATGGAAATAAATAAATTTTAAATAGGCATATACTAGTTAATTAAATGCAATAAAAACAGGGTCTAATTAAAAGTGAATTCTCTATCAAAAATAAAAGTTCTGCACAATTATTCTTTAATTATACTCAATTGTAATGTCCAACAGAAATAGTTTGTGTGGCTCTGTATTTATTTAACCTGTCCATCAATCATAATGTAAGTGGCAACAAAACCAATCGTAATACACCCATACCATCTATATAGAGCATCAACAAAAACACAACCGAAGAGCACTGAAACGATAAAACGACGAGACGAATAGCGTCACATTGCGCATTGGGCCAAACGGCAGGCGGCGGCTGAAAACACACACAGAAACACACACATACATACATATAGAGAATACAAAAAAAGAGGCCTAAAGGGAAAATCACAAACATATACGATGGACGAGTCGAGTGAGTTGGTTTCTGAAAGAGCGCGGAGAGAGCGGGGAGTGAGCGACGAGACGAGGCGAGGCGAAATGCCACGAATGTCGGAAAAGGCCGAAGCAGGCGCAACTTGTTCTCTCTGCCGCACACGCTCTTCGCTCTCCGTTCGCCGCTCACTGTTCTCCGCTCTCCGCTCTCCGTTCTCTGCTCTCTCTTTCAATCACCCATTGACCGTATAGGTGCAAGCGAGCCGGTTATAGTTTAGTTTCGCCTTAGCTATGTAAGGTGTTTTGTATAGTTGAGCGTAGTGCATCTGAGTGGGAGAGCGCGAGAGCGAACGCGTGTCTGACATGTGCCGGGCTTACTGGCTGGCTGGGCAATGTTCAGCCACAAGAGAGAAAGAGCGAAAGAGAGAGAGAGAGAGAGAGAGAGAGAGAGAGAGAGAGAGAAGCGAC
>JBANCZ010000218.1:37500-46932 GCA_037040025.1 Sphaerogastrella javana | reverse complement strand
GAGTAAGAGAGAGAGAGAGAGAAAGAGAGAGAGAGACAAAGGGAGAGAGAGAGAGAGGGAGAGAGAGACAGAGAGTGAGTGTATTGAAGTGAAATCTTGAAAGTTGGCGGTAAAAGTTTGAATATGTTTTAAGCAGGGCGGAAGAAAAGTTGTATATTTTTTGTTAATTTTTTTTTAACATTTTTTGTTGTTTTTTTTTTGTTGTATTTTCTTTTTTTGTTGTGTTTTTTTTTGTAGTTCATGCAGGACTATAAAGTTTTATTTCATGAACCGCAGCTTAAAAGTATACAAAAACTTTATGCTTCTGCTTTAAAAGGCCAATCGGCATGTATATGAAGCTCAAATACAACGCCTACATACAGATGGAAAGGGAAAGAGAGAGAGAGAGAGTGAAAGAGTGAAAGGGAGAGAGAGAGAAAGAGAGAGTGTGCGAGTGAGATAGAGCTGGCTTGTAGCAGCATCATGTGGCAGACAACTCTGACAACTCGGACGCTGAGAAACTTTATTAATAAAGTGCACAAAGTGAACGAATTATGAGCATCAAATTCATAAATAGTCATACTAACTATATAGTATTCTATATAGAAACACACTATATACTATGCGTATCGTTCGCAGGGAGAAGGGGGAGATGTCCAAACTGTGCAAAAGTAGAAACAGTGAAGTTTTCTTGTGTGTGACTTCATTTTGCAAATTGCGAATGCTTATTATCAAAAAAGAGTTTTTGCCTGGGAGCAGCATATAATTGTGTTGCAACGACTTAAGTCTGCTTATCTGCCACGCCCCTCAATACCACCCCCCCCACTATCTCCTTCACTCAGCCCACTTAGCAGCTGGTAAGGCTCACTGTTTCGCCATCTCTCCCTTGATCTCTCTATGTTTCCCTCTCTCTCTCACTCTCTCTCTCTCTTTCTCTTTCTTTCCCTCTCCCTTCTGTGTGTGCATTACTCTAATTTCCGAACTATGCAGCTGGGCGCTCATGTGTGAATGCACCTGTGAGTAGATTCAAAAAGTTCTGCCATTGCTATCAGCCTGCCTTTGCCTTTGCAACATTACTACAAAGAGAGATGGAGATACAGACAGACAGAGAGACAGACATACCAACACTACAGTTAGACTGTGAGACAGAGACACAGATAGTGCTACGCTCCGACGTGTTGTCTTCAATTACCAAATGTCTGCCTGATGACTTACAGTTGGCAACAAAAAAAAGAAGAGGAGGAAGAGGGATGGGAAAAAATATATTCATGCTTATGGCTGCTCGATATCCATATTGCCATATTGCATATTCCAAACAGCGTATAGCCATATAGCCGTACGTATCCATCAACATACATAATTTCCGTTACGTTGTAAGATTGCGCCGCGGGGACAATGCTGTGGATTAAGGTAACACGCAGCGCGTTAAGGGCGAGGCAGACGCTCTTTACAGTTACTATACTTCTTCTCGTTGCTCTTGTTGTTCTTGTTGTTGTTGTTGTTGTTGCGTATACGCCCTGTGCGCGCGCCTTGCCACATTAGCATAGCGTACAACCAAAACAAATGCAATGTGCCACGCCACAAACGAGTTGAGTGAAAAGACGGCGAAACAGTGCGATAGGACAAGGACAGAAACGAAGCTGAAAGAAAGCTTTCACTCAATGCTCATGTCATAAAAAAGCAACACGTGACGCATGAGTTGTACTCAACGCAACCTTGAGCCAAGGATGCTGCGCCCAAGCGCTCAACAGTTCTCAAAAGTACGCAACGGTGCTCAACATTGCTCAACAGTGCCCAATAGCGCTCAACATGTTGCTTCCTAGAGCAACAAAAACAAACTGAGCGCTGTTTTCAAAGAGACTCACTCACAAATGAGTGAGACGAACGACAAGACACGAGCAAAACACGAACAACACACGAACAGCAACAACAATAACAACAGCATTAGGGACATCGTTTACGAAGTATGCGAAGTGCACACACGCAGACACGAAGTGCAAACACGAGACACGAAGTGCAAACACGAGGCTTGTCGAGTCGCACTGATAAAGCCAACGAATGCCAGCTACGAAGACTGCGACGGCGACTGAGACTGCGACTGCGACTGCGACGTCGACTGCGACTGTGAGAGTATGGCTATGGCTGCTGCTGCTGCTGCTGCTGCTGCTGCTTGGCTTCTGGCACGTTGGCTAAGCGTGGCAGGCTCGCGCTTCGGTCAGTTGAACATTTTCCATGCTGTGATCAAGTTGTCTTTTTCCTCTGAGCGCCGAGCGCTGTGTGCACGCCTTGGACTTGGAGCATTCACGACACACGACGACGTACACCACGTAGTAGTAACCGCAACGAATTCAAGTCGAAATCAAAAATCAAAAATTGAAATTGAAATTGAAATTGAAATCGAAGGCGCATTCAATTGCAACATACACATATTCACAATAACAACAACAACAAAAGTAGCAACATAAACAACTACAACAACAACAACAACAACATAACAACAACTAGAAGCACAAGCTAAAAGAAATCCCCAAATAAATGGCCGAGCATCAAGTGCAGTGCGTTCAATAGCATGACTATATGAGTGTGTATGAGTGTATGGGCATATGAGTGTATGGGTATATGAGTGCATGGGTGTATGAGTGTGTATGTATGAGTATTGTATGAATCTGGGTGTGTGTGTGTGTGTGCGCGTGCCTAATGGACAGCGAAATTGCCATGTAGGCGTGGCAGCTGCCACTGCACTTTTGTTAGTTTCCACAAAAATGCAACTGTGCAATGCAGTAAGGCCAAACAAACACACACCCTCTCACACACACACACCCTCACCATCACACATACTCTCTCTCACACTCACACACACCCATACAGACCAAAAGTCGCCTTCAAGTTGCCCGGAAACGAGCAATAAGCCATACAAATGGCGCCAGCATTAACTTGCCACATTTTCCGTACGCTCTATGAGAGTGTATGTATGTGTGAGAGAGAGTGTGTCTGTGTGTGTGTGTGTGTGTGTGTGAGTGTGTGAGTGTGAGTGTATGAGCATTGCATTTGTTAATGCAACTTTGTGCAAATTGCAACAATTGCAAGTTGTGAATTCGTTACTAATTGAGCTTACACGGCATGTAAATGAATGAATGTTTGAGTGTTTGAGTGTTAGTGTTTGTGAGTGTGTACAAATGTATGTGTGAGTATGAGTACGAGTGTAAGCATATGAATGAGCATAAGAATGAGTATAAGTATGAGCATATGTATGAGTATGATTGTGAGTGTGACTGAGTGTGTGTTTGAATGTGTGTGAAAAGTGCTTTTAGCCAAATTTAATCACAGCGTATTTAACCCCTTTCCCCTTCTCTCACCCACCCCACTCCCCCCTTTTTGCAGTTACAGCTCAACGGCAAACAATTAGTGAAACGACGGACTGACTTACATGCATTTTATTAGTACATAAATAATATCAAAATAAAAATAAAAATAAATTAAATAAAATTAAAAATCAATCCAATTGAAAACACCAAAAACTAAAAAAAAAGGAACAAAAATTCAACAATTTTTTGTAAATTAATTACAATTTAAAACAAACAACTAGGAAGAGAAGAATAACCCAAAGAAAAAGCAGAAACAAGAAATAACAATCTCCCTTTCGTATCCCCAATCCAAAAAAATAAATCAACAATACAAGCGCAGAGCGAGGGGGAAAGAGAACTGCAAAGAAAACAACAAAGATAAAGATAGAGATAATATACTAAAGATAAAGAAAGCAGCGAAATTAAAGTGAAATATAAAAGACAATTAAACGGTTTCTTCCTCTGCCAGAGCAACAACAACAACAAATATAATCAAAACAGAGAACAAAACAGACAGAAAGAGACAGAGAGAGAGAGAGAGAGGGAGGGAGAGCAAAAGCGTAATAAAGTATAGTGTAATAAAGTGCCGAAAAAACGCCGTTAAATAAACACAAATTCAAAAGAAACAAAAACAGTTTTTATGCACAGAGTTCAACTTGTTTGAGCAGCATATCAAAAAAACAAAAATAAAATCCAAAAAAAGAACCTTCAAATCGCCATTGTAAATGCCAATCGTTATTGTTATCGTTAATCGTCAAACGTCAATCGATAAACGTCAATTGTTTAACAAAAACAAAAACAACAAGAACCTTCTGAACTGTAGTCGAGCATAAAAGCATAAATACATTATAAAAGCAATTGAAGCGTGCCGAAGGACAACAGGAAGGACATATATACATACTCATCTATATATACATATATATATACATATATATACGGCATCCTAATGAAATCAACGAAGACGCACAAATCGAGCATGGAACCGAAAATTGTAATGTACAACAACAATGATATAAATGCACAAATATAATACCAATACTATATACTCTATACTTTACTATATATATATATCTATATATACACACACACACACAAACACATACATATCTGCTACAATATATCTACACGAGAATTTGATTTTTTGCACAAGAAATGAACCCAAAAAATTAGAGATAAACAACACAAAGTCATGCGTCACTTTTTCTTATTTTCACTTAAATATTGAACAATATAAATAGCATTTCATGCTCATTGTCATTCAGAAACATTCACACAGTCACACTCACACGCTCACACTCACACTCACACTTACACACATGTATAGACTTACCAAAAAAAATTCCTTTGCAAAGTCATTTCTCAACAATTTTTGCGTTTTATTTTTCAATTTGCGTATTTTTTTTTTGTGTTTCTTCTTTTTGGTTTGTTCGCTAGAAGAAGAAAGAAAATTGAAGCATTTTTTTCGGGCCAATGCCATTTTTTAGACGCAAATTTCTATACCATTTAACAATGACTTTCTCTTTGAATCCCCCCTCCCCCTAAAAACAATACAATGCAATTTTACTCGAATATATGTACAGAGCTTCTAGAACTGCTCTATCTGAACGTAAGTAGCACATTCAGATATATATCTTAATATTTATGTGTGTGTACAATTTTTATACTCATATTCCATGTGCAATTTGTGTATTCGATATTATCCTTATACAAACAAACAAACACATACACAAAACACACACACACACATACACACACACACTTACATGGCAACATGTTGCAAATCGAGTCAAAAGCCAAACAACTGTAAACACCAAGTGGAACATATCGATAGCAAATTCAACTTATTTGATTTCAATTACTCATCGAGTGTGTCTCTCTTTCTCTTTCTCTTTCTCTTTCTCTTTCTCTCACTCCCTCTCTTTCATATTAGCATTGTCAATTATGCACACAGTAAATACTTCAATACACACGCGCGTAAATATATTTAGTTGAATTGTATTAGTGCGTGTAGGTGTGTGTGCTTTAGTGTCAGTGTGTTTGTGTGTCAGTGTGTGTGTTAATTTCGGTGTGTAATACCAAACACGCAATTGTTGTGAGCTTAGCTCTAATTTGATTTACACGCAACTTCAGCATACACATACACACATACAAACGTTTCAATTTCAACGCACACACACACACACACACGCACGCACACACGCAAAAGCTTAGGTGTAGGCTTTGCTAGGAGTACACATACCCTCTTGGCAACAGCTTAATTCAGTGAGCGGGCATGATAATGCATTTCTTTATGTAATTCTGCTATTCATCACAGCAGCGCGAGTAAAAAGAATGGGTATACTCTGTTTGAGTGCTTAAGCAGGGTAGGCACTTCGATCTCTCTCTCCCTCTCTCTCTCTCTCTTATTGCTTAGAGTGCGCTTTCGACATTCCACTTGCATACACATGCTTCCTCTCTCTTATTGCTTAGAGTTCGCCTTCTACTTTGCGAAGTCAGCCACTTGCATACACATTCAATGTCTCTCTTCCGCACTCATTGCTTAGAATTCGCCTTGGGCTTTGCACTGCCAGCTCTGCACTTGGCTATGCGTTCGGCTCTGCACTCGGCTGTACGCACTACTTCATACTTGACTCTCATTTCTGCGCTCTCGGCTCTGCGCTCTCTATGTGATCGCCTAGGCTCTCTCACTTGTCTGTGAGTGCTTCGCTGTTCACCGTTTTCTTACACCCACGCCATTCGCCTGCGCTCACATTGTCTTTGCTCTATTTCGCAATGTTTAGTCGCTTTCGAATAGCGAAATGAACCAGGTGGGGAGAGAGCGCTATTTGATTGAAAATTATGTTATCTGCACACGCAGTATGCTCCACTCTTGATTAGAATTAGTAAGTCTACCCACAACGACTGAGATATAGAGGGTAACAAAGTCAAATATTAATTGAATATGCATTTCGCACATTTCACGCATTACTCAGAGCTCCGTATGCGAATAATTGCTAAATAATGAACTACATAATTTGCGGGGGGGGGTGGGTTTAGACAATGCGCAAAATGAAATGTTATTAAATTATGCATAGTTTATGAGGTCCTCCCCCTTTGGCATGGGGCGTGGCCGGAAAAGCATTTAGAAATTCATGCGAAAATAAAAATATAATGCGAATATATCTAAATATATATATATATATATATCAATGTGTATCTGTAAATGTAACTGTTTATGCAAATCATTTAGTTATGTTAAATAATGCAATATGTTGTAAATAGATCTGCATATTATGGTTTGTGTGTGTATGTTCTATATAAACAGTGTAATATATCATGCAAATTCAGTTTTTTTTTTGGCCTGCAAATTGGCTAATGAATTGAATTTCAATTAATTTTTTTTGCCATTCCGAAATCGATGACAAAAATTTGCATTAAATTTGATGTGAAATAAATTATTAAACATATTTTTGAGGTCATTAAAAAGAATGAAAAGAGAAAGAGAACAGAGAGAGAAATAAAACAAATGCAATTGAAATTGACGTAAAAATTTGTTGGGATTTTTTTCCATCAATTTTAATGAATGCGCAAAACATGAAAATTATTTAAAAAAATGTATAAAAAAAGTAAAGCTTTCATAAGATTTTCCAAGGCAACAAGAAGATAAATTTGTAGAATTTTCTTGTGGCAAGTTCATAAAGAAAAATGTTGCATATTACAGGGAGACGCATATCATATATCAAGTTTATTAACATTTTGTTTCACTTATGGCAATGCTATGATGTATATATATACACATATATATATATATATATATAGATATATATGTATTAGCAGACTTTTGGGTCAGCGTTATGAATTTGCATGCGCTTTATGGCCATATTGGCATAATATATAGACAGATTTATAATGTGGCTGCGTTTTAATACACTTACAACATGTGGCAGCAACAGAAATGTTGCCAATTAGCATTTAAGATAAAGGCCAAAAGAAAGGAAGGAAGAAATGGAAGAAAAGAAAACAAGGCAATTTGGCTGGCAGCCAAGTGCCTGCAATTATGTTAAATATTCTAGGGGAGAAAGCGGCAAGTGAAAGCCGTAGAGAAAGTCAAGCGAAAGCAGAGCGAAAGTATGCTCAATGCACGTCTGTGTGCATACAGCATACAGACAAACAAACAGACAGACAGACAGACAGACAGACAGACAGACAAACAGACAGACAGACAGACAGACAGACTGATTGACTCACTGAGAGAGTGAGTGAAAGAGACAGACTGAGAGAGACAGACATTCAATCAGAGAGGCATTCCCTTTTAATTAAACTTTTGCTGCAATTGAACGGGAATGCAGCCAATTTGCAGCATCATTCGCTCTCAGTCTCCTACTCTCTCTCTCCCTCTCTCTCTCGCTGCAGCTCAGGTGCTAATCAAAGAGGGGGGGGTGTGTGTGGGGGAGAGAGCGATAAATTGATACAGACAGCTAATAGTTGTTCAAAAGTTGTAGAAATTCTGCGCTAGTTAAGCACAAATTGAGCAGCGTTTAATTAGCCAAACGAAAGTGAATAATATCATTAAAAGATGCTTTAACTAATATATACTTTATTCACTCTCTCTTTCTCTCGCTTTCACTCCCTTTGCCTCTCTCACTCTTACATTTAGAGAGACGCTTTCTAGCTCTATTTCTTTTGCTCTCTTTTTTCCATAGCTTTCTCTCTCTCAATTTCTATATGCCTGTCTCTCTCTCTCTCTCTCCCTCTCTCTATCTTTACCTTTCCTTCTCTCTCTCTTTATCTCTTTTTTTCTCTCACTTTCTCCATCCCTCTCTCACATTTTAATCCTTTGCCTCGATCTCTTTCATTCTCCTTTCTATTCGCTCTCTCTGTATCTGTCTGTCTGGCTCTCTCTCTCTCTCTCCCTTGTTCTCTCCCATTTTCTATCTCTTGCACTTTCTCTCTATAGCTTTCACTCTCTCTTTTCCTTGATCTCTCTCAATCTATCCTTCCAATTGCTCTCCCTTTTCTCCCGCTTACTTTTTCTCTCTCTCTCGCTCTTGGTTTCTCTGACTTTCACTCTCTTTCTTTCACTTTCTCCCTCATTCTCTCTCTCTCTCTTTCTCTCTATCATTCTTTCTCCCTCTTTCTCTTCCCTCTCTCTGCGTGTGTGTGTGTCTTTTTCAACGCCTCGCTTGGCACGTTCCATTGTTTGCTTAGTGAAGATGAATGTAAATTTATGCATAGAAATTATTTAAAAATTAATTAATGTAATTTCTATTAAAACTCATTCTCGCTCTGGTGTTGGCCCTAGTCAAAAATAAGTAAAAGGCCTGCTATGACACCCCTTCACCCCCTCACCACCCCCTCTCCTCTTGGTAGGAGCAGCCCCTTCTGGAATCGTTCATTCGCCATTAACTCTGCATAGCATACAATTTTAATTAGAAAAGTTTCGGCACAACCCCCCCCCCCCTTCCTATCATCCTCCCCACCGCTGCCGCCCACAAGAACGCCCACAAAAGTTCATGGTTCCTTGAGCTAGAGGAAATAAATACATATATGTGTATATATGTGTAATGTGTGTGTGTGTGTGTGTGTGTGAGTGTGTGTGTGGTTTGGGCACTTTGTAAACATGTGACCAAAAGCATGAAATGAAAATTAATCATATATATTCACTTTGATGGGTTGCAGGTGATTCGTGAATGAAAATTAAATATTTTATTCAAGTTTTTCGTTGTTGCTGCCAAATGTTGTTGCTGCTGCTGCTGCTGCTGCTGCTGCTGCTGCTACAGTGAAGTGTTAAATGCTTAGAATATGTAAAATTTGCAACGTTATCCTAGAATCACCCCCCCCCCCCTCCTTACTCGCCATCACTCTCTGACGCATCTTCGAACCATGACCATCTCTCCCTTTCTCTCTCTCTCTCTCTCTGTTTCTCTTACTCCCTTTTCTCTCACTTTCTCTCCCTTTCAATATCACTCTCTCCCTTTCCATGTCAATCTCTCTCTCTCTCTCCCCCTCTATCTCACTCTCTCTCTTTCTCTCTGTCTCTTACTCTCTCTCCTTCACTAGCTCTGTCCTTTGCTTGTCCCTTTTTCTGTGCTCTGCCCACATGGCCATTACTCATACGCTCTGTCGTCCA
>JBANCZ010000218.1:0-35000 GCA_037040025.1 Sphaerogastrella javana | reverse complement strand
TGCCTGCGCTTAAACATAACAAATGAAAGCAAAGAAAAAAATGTCATAAAACGCATTTAATTCGTATAAATTAGCGCATAATTTGAACTTTTACTAAGGCTGCACATGTATTGTAATTAGTATGTATACTAGGCACATAATCAATGCTCCAGTGTGCGAAGCATGGCCAAAAATGATCCTGTTGTCTTTATAACCTGCAAAATATTAAAGCAAAAAATAAAACAAAAATTAAAAATTTTTATAGTCACATAATAATATGAAAATAAAGCTCTAGTTCTTTGTACTAAGTGTGACATAATTTAAAGAACAATTCATGCCAATCTCTATACATTATATATATATATTTCTCACTGTAAATTCCTTCAAACGATTTCATATTTCTTGTTTAAAAATGCATTCAAATATTTCAAATATTTTTTGTTACTTTAAAAATTATTGCATTTTCTTTCATCTTTTTGTAAAATCCAAAATGTTTTCAAAATTATGGCATTTTCTTTTATTTACGTTGCATTTGCTAAAAGAAAATTCATTTTTTCTTGTCAGTTTTTTTTACCCATGTTTGAATGGATTCATTGAATGGCAAGTTATGCCTTTTCTTTTGAATGTTTCTAAAGGAATTTCCTATCAAATATTACATAGATATTCACTTTGTATGCATTTGCTTATCGTATTTAAAAAGCATAAAGCCAAATACTTAAATAAAATACATAAGTAAAAGCAATTGTTCAACTTGAAATGAGATTAAATGTCAGAAGGAAAATTAAAACAGGTTTTTGAAGCAGCAGAAAAATTTGTGAAAATTTAAAAAATATATAAGGCCACTTTAATATGAAGGAAAATAAATTTCCAAAAATTTATAAAATACTTTAGATTCTTTTTAGTTGATGCAATATAAATTAAAATTTTTTTTTTTTAAATTTGTAGCCTTTTTTAAGTGTTTACAATTGCAAGCCTCTTAAAATTCTCTAATAATCTATGGCTTTCCAATAAGAGGTGTTATTTTAATTTATTTAAAAAATAATGACATTCTTTTAGATAAATGATGAGATGTTCAATTCATTATAAAAATAATGATATGCCCTTAGTAATGCGGAAGGAAATCAGCCAAATAGCAACCATAAGACTGTATATTTTAAGTAAAATACAATCTACTAAAATAGCAAAGCATTCAAAGTGACACCTCTTAGTGGAAAGTGAGTTTGTGTTTCGCTTTTTGCAACTTTTTGTTGCGCAACATTCCAAATGACAAGTTTAACACATAAATATTCGCACCACACATTCCTCTGTCAATGCACATGCATATGCAGATTGATATTTAATGCGAAAAGCAATTGAAAAATTCACAAGTTTCAGTTTTTGCTTTGAAATGCGAGCGCCACTTTTTTTCGCTCGACTCGAATTCTTCCCTTATGCAAATCATTGTAGAATAAGTGCGCTTGAATTATGCAAATCGGATGGGGATTGGGTCTTACCCAGAGCAACAGTGGTCTGTCAATGTTAAACATGTAGCCAGAGACCTTGGAGTCCTGCTGAGCGCGCATTGTCATGAGGAGCAGCATGCGTCCACTTTTGGGTGCGACTGTGGCCCAATCGTAGCTTCTGTAGATTTCACTGGCGATGCTCGTGCTCTGCTGCTTGATGTACTCACCGCAGAAGCAATACGAGCTGAGCTGTGAGAAGACAACCAGGAGGAAACCCAAGCGGAATGGCACCTGTGAGCTCCAGCCGCCGCGACTGAAGCGATAGGTGAGGGAGCAGAGCTGGAGGTAGCTCAGCGTATACTGCACGAAGATGATCTCGGCATAGATGTTGCTAAGTTCGCGTGCCAGGTCCAGAATGATGCTATGCATACGCACTAGCTGCACCAGCTGCTCCTTCGTGCTATTCCCCTGCCTGAGCTGTAGTCGCAGCAGCTGGAACTGTACCACAATATTCCGTACCAGCCAAAAGAAGAGTGTATCCACTGCAATCACTATCCAGGCCACAGCAGCAATGCCCAGAATGCCCCACAAATAGATGGGCCAGTAGTAGCGAGGCTGTGTGGCATCCAGCCAAAAACTGAACTCCATGGGCGTGTGTGGCTCAAAGATTCCACTTACCGTAAACTCCAACAGAGCCGTAGCCAGTGGCATGATGGCGGAGGTCAGGACGGTGCCATAGGTGGCATTCCTATACCATCGGCACAGACGTGCATCCAGCTGATTCTGTTGCCATACCACGTGCTTAGCTCCTGTCTGTCCGCTGCCACTGCATGCCTTCAAATTGGCCAAGTGCAGATGGTGGAGGAGCGCCCCAATCCTTCGCCGCTTCGTGATGAATATGAGCAATTTGCAGGTGGACAGCGAGCCCTGATTAATAATGGCCAAATTGTCGGTGAAGCGTATGAGATCGCTGGCATTGAGTAGCGCATCCACCAGCATGGTCCAATTGTGTGTGATTATGGATAATAGCAGGAGCAGCGCCCACAGCGGATGCGCCACCTGCAGCCTGTCTTCCTTCGCGTCCAAGGCGAAGCCCACAATTTGCAGGGCGCGTCGCTGCACCGCAAAATAGTTGGAGCTCAAATGCTGCTCCTTGAGGTGACCCTCCTTTGGGTGCTCCCCTTCCTGCTGCCCTTTGGTTTGCTTCTCCTTTAGGTTCCCCTCTTCCTGCTGCTGCTTCTTGAGATGCCCCTTCTCTAGTTGCTCCTCCTTCTGCTGCCCTTTGAATTGCTTCTTCATTTGTTGCTCTTCCTCCTGCTGCTGTTCCTTGAGATGCCTCTCCCTTAGCTGCTCTTCCTGCTGCCGCTGCTGCTGCCCCTCATCCTGGAGCTGCTGCGTCTTTTGCTGCTGCTGCTTCTCTTTTAGCTGCTCGCTGACCACCATTTCCAATTGGACTTGGTCATAGCTCGCTGGCTTTGCTTTATATATACATTTATGGCCAGGGTCGGGCTAAGTGGATGTGTGAAACGCCCAGGAAATTGTGCCTGAAATATTTATTGGTGGCGTTAACAGGGAAACGTGCTATGATTACAGCACACAGTTCTCCCTATCCCTCTCCTTCTCCATCTTCCAATCTTTCTCACTTTCTTCCTATCACTTGCCCTCCCTATCTCTCCCTCCCTCTCTCTCTCTCTCTCTCTCTCTCTCTCATTCTCTTTCTTTCTAGCTGTGTGTTATGTTTTGATTGGAATTGCGTATATCATACAATAATAGTGGACGTTGGTCCTTGTTATTTGGTGGGCGTGGCATTCGAACAAATAAATATATATGTGCTCTAAAATAAACAATGGCCCCAAGTCAAATGCATGCAGGAATTTTATTTATTTTCCTACAATTTTTTTACAACTTTAATTAACATAAATATATATGTACATATGCAGAGAGTGAGAGAGAGAGAGAGAGAGAAAGGGAGAGAGATAGAGAGAGAGTGAAACGCCCACACACACAACATCTGGCAGTTGGGGCATTGGGCAGCCCCTTGTAAACGCCGCCAGGCAAAGCCATGGCACAGATAAAATATAGGCAGTCATTGATATTCCGTTTGTCAATGCCAGCGGCAGCAGTTGCAGCTGTTGTTGCTGCTGCAGCAGGCGATAAAGCAATAAAAACACTGCTTGACTCTTGGCTACCCTCTAATCAAAGCAGTGGCAGTAGCAGCAGCAGCAGTAGCGGCAGCAGCAGCTGCATGGGTGGCATGTGGCATTTGGTATGCGGTGCAAATTCTGCGATTACACTTGCAACAAATTTGCAATCGTTTGTCTTTCCCTCTTTCTCTTTCACTCTTTCGCCCATTTCCTTTTCCCTTTTCTCATTTGATTTGCCTTTGGCTAAACTTTTCAGCTTTAACACTCTAACCCAAAATAAATTCCCCCCATAATCTATACAAATGCCAAGCAGTTTAAGTGCAAGCAGTTTGCCGTCAAGCAAGCAGTAAACTGAGCTTTGCTGTGCCCTAATAAAGGACAAGCATAGATATAGAAATAAAGTGCATAATATGTAAACAGAATGCGCTCTCTTTTGCTCTAATATTAAATGACATACACAAGTATCTACAGACATACATACACATATACGTAGAAAGCTTGCTTCGCTTCTTCCACTATGCGATCCGTTAGGTGCTCTCTCGGCTTTGCGCTCTCTCGGTTCAATCTGTACAAATGCAAGCTGCTTAAGTGCAAGCAGTGAACATCATGAGCTCTCCTTTGCACTTATACTACATGGCAAGATTTGCATTCGCAATCATGTGGACAAATGCAAACCGCTATAAATACGTAAACAACATGCGCTCTCTTTCGCTCTTATATTTAATGTGGAGCACACGTCTTTACATGTATACATACACATGCATACATACAAAGCTTTCCGTGCTTGTTTGAATGTGCGATCCGTTATGCGCTCTCTTGGCTCTGCGCTCACTTGCCGCTGCACTCTTTCGCCAGGGCGCTCTCTCAGCTACGCTGTTGACTTTTTGCATTTTTCCCCTCACTTTGCATTAGCGTTGTTTGTAGAATTTAGTGTCGTTTGCACAGCGAACTGAGTAACACCTGCTGGACGGCATTTTCTATGTTTTTTCATTTTCCACTCTATGTTAGCTTCCCTCTGAGCACCATGAGCGTGAACCATTCGATAAGTGTTTGCAATAAAATCAGAATAAATTAAACTACTACATAGCATTTTTGGCACTTAAATTCAATCTTGACTTGGAGTTCATTGTGCGACAATTTGCCACAACATGAAAAACCTATTAGTTGTCAATTAAGCGTGTCGAAAACCCCAAGTAAACGAATTGAATACCCCAGTCGCATTAATAAACCTCCAGCCACTAGGCAACCAGCCAAACAGCCTTTCTCTTTCTTACTCACTCAATCACTAACTCACTCTCTCTCTGTCTCTGCCTCTGCCTCTGCCTCTCTTGCGTTGCTCTCTTTGTGCTGCCAGCAGCTGTTGTCAAAATTCATTAAGGGTCTCTATTTTGCGCTCACGTAATTCAATCGAGAGTTGGACAGACAAAAGAGAAGACAACAGCAAAACGAAATCAACAAGTAAATCTAAACCTAGGCGAAAGTATCACGCTCTACTCTTTCTTTCGCCAGCTGCTTTATCACCCATGCTCTATTACAGCCTAATGCCTTTACAATCGTTGTGCGAGTGAGACAGGCATACAGACAATGTAAGAGAGTGGGAGATTGTTCCTTTACAATCGTTGTAAGCGAGTGAGGCAGATAAAGTAAGAGAGTGGGAGAGTGGGAGAGCGGGTATGTGGGGCGAGTAAAGAGAGCCTGAGTATTTTGTTTTGCTTTGTGAACCTTTTTTCGGCTTAATGTCATCCTGTAATGCCTTCAATTACTCTTCGCCTGTGACCCCAATTTTTTCTCTTTGCTCTTCATCTTGTTGTTGTTGTTGCTGTTGTTGTTCTTGTCGTCGGTTTTTACTGTTGTTTTTTTTTTTTTGGTAACTTTGAAGCCCTAATTTACATGGCGCTCTATATATGAGCATATAGATAAGTCCACGCGCTGAGATTTATACAAATTTCGCAGTTTGGACAGGACAGCCAAATCGCTGTAAGACCCCTAAAGCTTGAGGTACAACACAACAGTTACCAAAGTACCGCAGACCACGCCCACTGCCACCACCTCCCCCTCCCGCCTTACTCTTTAAACGCAGCACCACAAACCACATTAATCACCAAGGCGAGCAGAGCGCCTCAAGTTATATAAGCAAACAGAGAAAGAGAGTGGGAGAGGGAGAGAGCGAGACATAGAAGAAGAATGAAGAGGGAGCGCGTTAGAATGAAGAGTGGGAGAGTGGTAGAGCGAATGAGAGTGCGAGAGCAAGAATGAAGAAGAGTGAAGAGAGAAAGAGTGGGATATCGAAAGAGAGAGGGAGCGTATGAATGAAGAAAAGAAAACCGAAAGAGAGAGAGATAGAAAAAGAGAATAAGCGAGGGGGCGAAGGAGCGAAGTAGAAGTATGATGAATGATGAAGAGGGAAGAGAGAAGGGAATGGAAAAGCAAACGAAAGGGAGAGCGAGGGCGAAGAAGAGTGAAGATAGGGGAGGGGGGAGTGGGCAGTCACGCAAAGTGAGACGAATGTCGTGTGTATAAGACACGAAAAAAAAAAACAAATAAAATGAAACAAGCGGAGAAAATAAAACTTATTAAACAATTTATAAAGTTTGCGCTTTTGTGTGCCATTTTTATTATTTGCCTTGGAATTGTCCGTAGGCGTAAGCATGGGTGTAGGTGCGGGTGTAGTTGTGGGTGTGGGCGTGGCATTTAATGCCTGCTCCAACACACGGCGCTTCCCATTCGCCATTCGACATTACGATTTCAATTTCATCAAGTTTAAACACGTCGACGTCTCACTGAACTGAGCACAAACTGACGAACCGAAGGACAGACAGACGAACGGACCGACTGAGTGACGGACAGACAAACAGACGGACAGACGGACGTGCTTGAGCACAATGCTCATATCCGGCGTTTACATATGAAATTGATATTTTATGCAAAATATTTACACACGCCACAACGCACACACACACACGCACACACACACAACAGCAACACCAAACATAACCTCAACAGCAGCAGCAGAAGGAGCAGCAGCAGCAGGAGGAGAAGCAACAGCAACAGGAGGAGGAGCAGAAGCAGGAGGAGTAGAAGCAGAAAGAGTAGCAACAGGAGAAGTAACAGTAGAATGAGTTGGAACAGCAGCAGGTGGAGGAGGAGCAGCAGCAACAAAGGGAGTAGAAAGAGGAGCAGCAGCAGCAGTAGGAGCAGAAAGAGTAGCAACAGCAAAAGCAGCAGAAGGAGGGTGTAGGAACAGCAGGAAGAGTAGGAGCAGTAGGAAGAGTAGGAGCAACAGGAGGAGTAGGAGCAGCAGAAGTAGTAGGAGCAAGAGACGCAGAAGCAGTAGGCGTGGCCGTAGAAGGAGGAGTATTAGGAACGTGGCATCTGTGTGCTCGATAATTCTGACAGCGGTTCAAGTTCAGTGCCAAAAATACGTATGCCTTTGAGCGGAACAGTCGGACGCTACATTGCAAGGCAAAGCGTGTAGACCTCTATAGAGGAGAAGCATAACCATGAGATTTTCATAGGGAATGAAAAAGATTAAAAATAGAGTACAAAAATCGTTTCCATTCAAGCTGTCCAAACAAAACTAATTGCTATATTGCATTGAAATTTGATATATTAGTCTAAATATATTTAGTATCTATAAGAACACAAATTAATTTTGGCAATAACATTGCGATTTGTAGGAAAAGGAGGTTACTTCTCATTGTACTTAATACGATTCTGTATATATACTCTCTCTACTGTATATGACATTATTATCATAATATTCTAGTCTCCGCATAGCTAATAAACCCTTTGTCATATCTCAAGTTCAGGTGCTTGAAACGCACATCAGCTGCTGCTACTAATCCCAGGACTGTAGCTACTGTT
Source organism: Sphaerogastrella javana (assembly GCA_037040025.1). NCBI lineage: Eukaryota > Metazoa > Arthropoda > Insecta > Diptera > Drosophilidae > Sphaerogastrella > Sphaerogastrella javana. Next base: position 27,571 of record JBANCZ010000218.1, on the reverse strand, counting down.
GCTGTTGTTGCTGTTGCTGTTGTTGCTGTTGCTGTTGCTGATGTTGCAGATTCTTGGCTTTGTGTCCCCTTTCGCATTTTTTAAGGCGTTCTAACACTTTTGCGGCTTTGTTTACTTCAATGTGTGCGTGTGTTGTTGTTGCTGCTGTTTAAGATGTTGCTCTTGTAGATGTTGTTGCTGTTGCTGTTGTAGATGTTGTTGCTGTTGCTGTGGTTTATGCTGTTCTTGGTGTGTAGATATTGTTGTTGTATATGCTGCTGTTGCTGTTGCTGCTGTTTTTGTAGCTGTTGCTGTTTGTTGATGTTGTTCTTGTTGCTCTTGTTGTTGCTGCTGTTGCTGTTGCTGTTGTTGTTGCTGTTGCTGCCGTGTCTCCTTTGTCGTCTTGGCTTTTTATATGCATATTGCCGCCTGCTTTGCCACCTTGGCCATAAAGACACGCGCACAAATAAAAAACAACAAGGCCTTAACACACTCACACTAACCACTCATATAGTCTGTCTTTGTATGAGTGTGAATGTGTGTGAATGTGTGTGTGTGTCTCTGTCTGTCTGTTTGTCTGTCTGTCTCGCCTCTTCGTTTTAAACAACTACCAAATATGTTTCACTTGATGTTGCTCATTTGTTGTCTCTGTTGGTGTTGCTGCTGTTGTTGTTGCTGCTGTTGTTGTTGCTGCTGTTGTTGTAGATGTTGTTGTTGTATATGTTGTTGCTGCTAATGTTGTTGTTGTTGTAGATGTTGCTGCTGTTGTTGTTGCTGCTGCTTGTGGCTGTCGTAAGCACATGCAATTTGTTAGACATTTTACACGCAGGTGAAACACAAACACAGAGAGAGAGACAAACAGAAGAGAGTGATAGAGGAAGAGAAGAAGAAAAGGAGTAAAAGAGAGAGAGTGAGAGTGAGAGAGAGAGTAAGAGCTTGTTTGATATTGAATAAAGTTGCCTTTTAGCTAACAGCGTTGAAAGCGTTGAAATCGCGCGCCCTGCAACAGCAGCAACAGCATCATTCAATAAAAAATTAATATGAATTCATTCAATGAGCTGCGGCACAAAGGCGCTAGTCCAGTAGAACCACCAATCCAGCACCTCCCCTCCCGCTCTGCAAAGCATGCAATGCAGCAAGGATTAGAGTGGGAATTGGGGGCGTGACTCGCCTTAGCTGCTCTGTGTATTAGCGTAAATCACGGGTAATACAATTTTATGAAGGCAACAAAAAACACACACAAACACACACACATATACACGCAATACACACATATACACGCACATATAGTTGCATATATTGATATAGTTAGATGTTGCTATATCTATACATATATGCCGCCTCTTGTGGCATGTTTCCACCTGCTAAATGCAGCAACTACAGCATTATGAGCGTAACAAAAGCTGGCTAATAAAAACATATAGCATGTGTGTATACATATATATTAATATATAAACATATACGTCATATACTCTTGTGTATCTTAGTGTATATGTGTGTGTGTGTGCGTGGTGTAAGCACATATGCAACACTTTCTTTTTGTTGCAGCTTTGATTATACTAAACTTGTTTACACTCAGCTCTTAGCCAGGGCCTTTACCCCGCCTTAAAGCGGAGACAACAACCCAAGCTCAATCCATTGCTCTCTCTTCATCGGTCTCTCCTTCTCTCTTCCGCTCTCTCATGCAGTCTCTCTCGCTGTGTGTGCTATTTTGAACGTTATCCAGTACTCAAACCATCTCCTTCGTCTTCTTTGTGTACATTTTCGACTTATCTGCGCGCTGAGCAAGAGCAATGCAAACAACCGTTAAGCGACTATAGCTGCCATAGTAACTGTAACTTAAACAACAGCTTCAACTACAACAATAACAACAACAACAACAACTTACTGACTTAATGCAAGCATTGCAAATTCCATTGAAAATTGTATCCCATTAGCGCTGATTAGTGCAACAGCTTTTCTCTTTGTTCTCTCTTTCCCCCCCTCTTTAACTTGCATACAGCATTACTCTTTATATACACACTTATGTTAAAGAAATTGCCTGAGCTGCAGCAGCACAACTGTCGCACATTAATCTTAACGGAAAACATTTGCAACGCTGAAAATGTTGTTTACATGTTTGTTTTAACGTCTTGTAAAATTCAAGCACAGCAGCGATCCTCCCCCTCTGGCTGTTCAAACGACACTGAGCTGTCAAAATGAAAGCACAACATGGCGTGCATGGCGAATGGTGTGGGCAAAAGGATGAGCGCAAAGTGAGAGCGAGGGCATAGTGAGAGCGAGGGCATAGTGAGAGCGGGCGCATAGTGAGAGCGAGGGCATAGTGAGAGCAAAGTTATGTGTTAGAGAGAGCACAAAGTCGCTTGCACAGCTGAATCAAAGAGGGAGAAAGGAATAGAGAGAGAGAGAACGCGCGCTCTATGTAAATTTTAAGTACTAAAACGATCAGTATGGCAAAGAAATTAAAAGAGAATTTTTCAATGAAAGAGCGAAAAAAATTCTAAAGCAATCGATTTATCGATATAGAAAATGCTGCAGTGTTTAACATGCTATAAATGTAAATTAATACCAAATTTATCGATATTGCAATTAATGCGGCAAATTGAGTCATTAATTCTTAAAATTAATGTCAAATTTATGTGTAAATATAATAATCAAATTAAATTTTAATTTACATAAAAATAATTATAAAAAAATTATATATAATAATTATAGTACCAAATGCATTAGCATTATAAAGTATTTAAATGAAAGTATGCAAATGCATCGTTGCATGTGATATGAATATCGATTACTTGACGGCAGCAGCTTAACTTGCCAGAAAGTTTCCCAACAATATTCAACAACTCAAAATCCCAACTAATATAATAATGCAAACTAAAAAAAAGAAGAATAAAACATAAAAAATTGTGCGAAAAAAAATGCTTGAAAATTGGTTATTAAAAACTGCTGTGGCACAACATTTTGCAGCTCATAAATAACACACGCTGTAAACGAGTCTCGCACACACACACACACACACACACACACGCACACGCACACACACGGACATACACATGCACTTACACATGCACAAAAAGGAACACGAAAAACTAATAGACTGAACATTGAGAGAGGGCGGCGAAAGAGAGAGTAAGAGAGTAATTGAGAGTGTGTGAGAGAGAGCGGGTAAAGGGTGACGAGTAAAGAGTAAATAGTGCATGGTAAAGAGTAGAAAAAAAGTCAAATTTCTGGCAGAAATTACATGTTCTTGTGTGTTGCTGTAAACTAGTCGTGGTATAACAGGCAGCATCATGTAATGTTAATGCAGTTGCTCTGTTAACGTTGTTGCTGTTACTGTTGCAATTATAGTTGCCGTTAATGTTATCCATGCTGTTAAGTTGTTGCTGCTTTCTAGTTTCTGTTAGTGTGGCTGCCGCTGTTAATGTTGTTGTTGCTGTTAATGCAGCTGTTAGTTCTTCTGTTAATGTTGTTGCTGCTGCTCTAATTTCTGTTAATGTTATTATATTTGCTGTTGCTGCTGCAGTTGTTGCTAATGTTAATGTTGTGGATCCTGTTAATGTTGCTGCTGTAGTTCCTTATAATGTACATGCTGATAATGTTGTTGCTGCCTCTGTTAATGTTGTTGCTGCTGTTGTAGTTGCTGTTATTGTTGTTGCTGGTGTTATAGATGATGTTAATGTTGTTATTTTTGCTGTTAATGTTGTTTCTGCTGATACTGTTGCTGTTAATGTTGTTACTCTTGTTGATACTGTTGCTGTTAATGTTGTTTGCTGCTGTTGTTGTTAGTATCTCTGCTACACATTGCACACTGTTAGCTAAATAAGCGTGCCTGTGTGTATGTGAGTGTATTTGTGTGAGTGTATTTGTGCTCAAATTAATTTTTAGCAGGGCTAAGTAGTAGTTGAACTCTGGCAGAGGCAGAGGCAGCTGCGGCTGTTGATTTGATGGCAAGCGAATGTGGCTTCTGCCACAGGCCAAGTGGAAGGTCTCAATGGTTATAGGGGCGTGGCAGAATGTGTGGCAGACTGTGTGGCACAGTGCTTGTGGCATAAACAGCATAAAGTGCTTGTGCATTTGCAATGGCATTCGCAATGTTGTCTATTGAGTGCATTTAACTGTGCGTTGGCCATGTTGCAAGTATGTCCATAAATATACCATATAAAGCACTATATTGCCATACTTTATGAACTATATAGACTATGCCATAAACTGTATAGTTTGTATATAGCAACAGCTTGTAGAGGGTGTGGAGAGTGTGGAGAGCTCAGAGAATCTGCTTATACTAATTATAGATAAATAAATTATAATTGACTGACTCACAGCGATGGCCGCAAAACCTCAGCAGTGCACACACAGAGAAATAGAGAGAATAATATAGAGAGTGAAAGAGAGAAAGATAGATGGTGTGAGAAAGAGATAGATAGAGCAAAGCCAAGGCCCTTGCATAGAGCAATGCACAATGAGCTAATTTTAAACAAATATTTATGCAGCAATTAAAACGGTTCAGTTGACTTCAGCGACGCGTTGGCTACAACAGAACGTGGTAGGGTGTTTAGGAGGGGGGTGTGGCAAGAGCAAAGTGGTGGGCGGAAGGGAGCTTTGGCAAACAGCAAGGGCTATGGCTGCATAACTATGAACTAACTGTATAATCTGCTGCTGCACAAATCAAATATATGCACACACACACTTCTATACATATATATATATACATATATATAGATGAATATATACACATATACGTATGTCTGTCTATATGTATATGTATTGTAGTAAATTTTTGCTAGCACAAACAAAAAGCCAAGAGATGAAAATGGCTTGCAATTCAGACCATGAATGATGAATGCGTTCCAGAAGTTTACTTCAACTTGCAGTACTCCTTGAATAGACTACATACACACACACATGCACACAACATATACATATATACACATCTATATCTATACTATAATCTATGTGTATCTACATCTCTCTCTGTCATTCTGCATCATAGTTTTCTAGCTCTATCTCTGTCTGTCTTTGTGGTTAGCCGCATACAAAGTTTGCTCCTAATGCCAATCAAAATGTGTGAGTATAAGTGAGTGTTGGTGTGAGTGTGAGTGTTGGTGTGAGTGTGAGTGAGTGTGAGTGTGAGTGTTGGTGTGAGTGGGAGTGTGTGTGTGTGGGTGCAAAGTGCAAAGATGTATTGAGAGATTTTGCCATTAAGCCATCATCCAAGGAGCAACTTGGAGCCAATGCCATCGTCAAAAGGATCAGCAACATCAGCAAACACTGACATGGGCCAAGTGTGTGGGGGAGTGTGTGTGTGGCAAGTGGGCGTGGCAGCAATTACAAGTCAGCTTAGCTAAACGCTAAGTCTGCTCAAGTCTCTTTGCCTATCTCTTCCAAGACATATAGCACCCCCTCCCCCATATGCATGTGTGTGTGTCTAGTGTCATTTCTATTTGACTCTTCTTTCTCTTGATTTTCCTCCCATTCCTTTCTCCCTTTTTTAGCCTTTTTTGCCTTTTTGCCTGGTTGCCATTTTAGCCATTTTTGCTTTGACTTGGCAACACTTTTATCTGTCTCATCGTTTTGCAACGCCCACTCATCTGCCTAATTGAATTCCTTAACATTTTGCCTGTCGCCTGCTCGAATCTCCCGCTACCCCTCCCCCCTCCCCCTCCCCCTTTCGCTAATGCTTTGCCTACGCCTCTGCTCATGTTACTGCTGCTGTTGTTGCTGCTGCTGCTGTTGTTGCTGCTGTTGTTGCCGCTTGTTCAAGGAAATCTCTGTGAATGTTTCCTTTTCCGTTCGAGTGCTGCTGCTGGCATGTGCCACATGGGGCAACCTACTGCTGCATGCCACAGGCATAGCCACATTCATAATCATAGCCATAGCCATTGCTTTGGCCACTTTTGCACGGCTGTCAACTGGCGTCCGTACGCTCGTTCACCCCCACCCCCTTTCCCCTCCCCCGCCCCTCATCTGCTATTGCTGTCAAACTATGCGCCTAAGTATGTCGCCTGTCGCATGTTGCCTCCCTCCCCCTTACACACAGTAGCAGCAACAGAAGCAGTGGCAGAGGCAGAGGCAGAGGCAGAGGCAAAGGCAGAGGCTGTGGTTGAATTGGAAAGGGGGAGCGGGTATACCATTTCTATATGTCATTTTTAATAACTATGTCAATAGATGTATGTCTCTCCCTCTCTCTTTCTCTTTCTCCTTCTTTCTCTCTTTTTCTCTCTCCCTGTCTCCCTGTATCTCCCCCTCTCTTTTTCTCTCTCCCTATCTCCCTGTCTCTCTCTCTCTCTCTCTCTTCAGCTCTCTATCTCTCTCTCCCTGTCTCTCTATCTCTCTCTCTCTCTTCCGCTCTCTCTCTCTTCCGCTCTCTCTCTCTGTCTCTCTCTCTCTGTCTCTCTCTCTCTCTCTCTCTCTCTCTCTCACTTCTTGTCTCTCTCATTCTCTATCTCTCTCGCTCTCTCTTTCTCACTGCCACTAAAGCTTGTTTATTAGCTCTTGGCATCAAAAAGCCGTTTGCCATTTTGGCCATTTCATTTTTATTTGATCAATAACTGATTGTAATTAGCGGCTGACCAAAAGACCACAAAAACACACACACACACACACACATACATACATAGACAAACAAACACACAAACACATATGAATTTGCATTTACTTTAATTAATTGAAATTTGCCACAGCTGTCAATACACACACACACTCACACTTGCTTAGTTGCTAATTGATCTAATCAACACACACACACACACACACACCGTCACACACACACACACATACATTAATAATAAATGCCTGACTTTGCCATAACTAAGCTCGCATTTTGCTGCTGCTGTTGCTGCTACTGCTGCTGCTGCTGCTGCTGTTGCTGCTGCTGTTGTTGCTGCTGCTGCTGCTGCTGCTATTGCCATCTATTGATTATTGCTCCTTCCTTATGTGCAGCATTTTCGCCGAAAATTCATTTTATTTTACCGTCGTGCGAATTGAGCGAATTTCAATTTGTAAAATGTTTGCGGTCATTTGGCTGCCACTGTAAACTATAATTACATTTTTCATTATTCAATTGCCGCCAATTGCAATTTCACTAAATAAATGCTTAAATGCTAGCTAAATTAATTAAATAATATAGTAAAATGAAAGAATTTGAAAAATTAACAGCGACAGTTCTACTGATCTTGTTTATTACGTCGTTCAAACGACACTGAAACTGCAATAGGCAGAAAAAACAAAAGGCGAACTTGAGACAATGTTATGGCAAGGGGAATGAGTGGAATTGGCACAAGCCGAAAGCATAGCCGAATGCTTAGCCGAATGCACAGCCGAATGCATAGCCGAGAGAGCGCTCAGAAGAGATCGCATAGACAAAAGAGCGGTGTGAGCAACGATAGAGGCAGAGAGAGTGTGAGCGACAAAGCGTGTGTATGCATGTGTGTGAGTTGCCATATTGTTATTGATGTGTGTGTGTGTTTAAAGCGCCGCAGTAATGATAGAATAATCGTGAGAGTGAGCGGGATGGTGAGTAACTAGGCGAATGTACATGTATGCATGTGTGTGGGGTCCTATATTGTTTGGATGTATGTGTGTGTTTAATGCACTGATAGAGAGAGTGAGCGAGTCAGCAAGTAAACGAGTGAAGATATGTCTATGTATGTATGTGTGTAAGCTGTTAAGGTAATAGGTAGAGAGAGTAAGAGAGAGCTTATGTGTATGTTTGTATATATGTATATTGTATTTGATATGTGTGTATTTCTTTGAATTATATCAAATGTTTCAAATGTTCTTTTGGGTGCATGTTTAGCCAACGAATCGATAGGCCATATTATATATTATTTATTTCAATATATATTGAGTATTGAGTCTACTTATTTGCCAGTGTGCAATAAAAAATTTAAAATGTTCTCCACGCACACAAACACAAACACACCCACACACATACAGGCACACATGCAGCAGCAGCCAAAAAGAAAACGAGAATAAGAGAAAGGGAGAGCGCTTGCCAAAAAACAAAAAAAAAAAAAAACAGAGAGAAAAGTTTAGCATACGGGACAAATTAGGTCTAATCGCATGTCAAAGGCCTGACAGTGGCATGGCACATGTTTAGAGAAAACAAGCTCTCTCCGCTCCACTTCGCTCCGCTCAATTCGCCCTTAATTCGCTCTCTAGGCGAGCGCCGTTTGATGCGAAAAATGCGGCAAATTCTGATATGCTGTATATATGTTCGTATGAGTCTGTGTGTGTGTGTGTGTGATTCAGTAGGCATTCGGCTGTGGAGGCGAAAGGTCGTCTGTTTGCTTTGCCAGCCGAAATTGCGAGTGGGATAGCGCAAAACAGTTTTCATTATCATGCCTCGATTGCTTTTGCTGCGTGGCAGCCTCATTATTTGATGCTTCTCTTTCTTTCTTTCTTTTTTTTTCTACCAGCTAAAGAGACCTTTGATCTTTTATGCGCGACTATGGCTATGCGCCGCTGCACACACGGCCCACTAAAAAGAAAACTGAAAAAAAAAACGAAAAAATTGAGTAGATATAATGAAAATTGTGTTAACAATAGACTCAAAATGCGGCCTTGATGTTGCCAGACGGCAAACTGTCCCACACACACACACACACACACACACACACACATACATAAACACAAATCTATGCTCTGTTGTCGCATTGCCACATGCCGCATGCCGCATTCCGCATACTAAAACGTGCATTAATCCTATAATACAGCGCTAATCTGGCGCAGATTTAACAAAACTGATTATGCAAAACAACGCCGCAACGCCTGCTCATGACAACAACAACAACAACAACAGCAAGAGAAATACGCAGTAAGAGAGTGAGAGAGACTGCTCTCTGCCAAATGCAATGCAGCCCACACGGCGAAGAGAAGCAGGCATCACACAACATTTGTTGTTGTTGTTGCTGCTGATGCTGCTGCTGCCGTTGATGTATGCCTGACAAGCTACTCATTTCTCCGTCTCTCCCCCTATCTCTGTCTGTCTCTTTTCTTTACACAACCATGCCTTGCCCACGCTCTCTTTGTCCACGCTCTCTTTGCCCACTGCTCGCTTTTTGCCTACTCTCTTGCTGCCCTCTCGCTCTTTCACTCTTCCATTGTAGAGCTTATGGCTTTGCTGAAGTGCTTTGCTCAGCGTTTTCTTTTTTAATAGTTGAAGCTGGCAAGTGGAAGCTTAATTAACATAAGCGGCGCACACACGTTCGCTTCTCTCTCTCCCTCTCTCTCTCGTTCTGTCGCTCTCTCTGCGTGTGAGTGTGCTTGAAAGCTTTTAGGCAGCAAACACACACATACATAGTGAAAGAGAGCCACACACACACACACACATACGCAGATCATAAAATCTGTTAAATTCCTGCAGTTTTCAACGTCTCTCTCTTCGCTTCTCTTCGCAGCATTCTCTCATGCTAAATTTTCAAGTGCAAGCGCACTCATCGCTCTCAAGTGGAACAGCAAATGCGAGAAGCTTTGCCAGTTTTTCGTCAACGCAATGTCTGTGAAAATATGCATGTGTGTGTGTGTGTGTGTATCTGTTTGTGTTGGTGTATAGCATGACTGTGAAATTCGCATGCAAATGCACAAACAAACAAAAAAAATCGCATGCGACTTTGGCAATAAGTGCAATGCAAGCGCATTGTCCGAAGTATTTTATGGAGCAATGTGATTAAAATGACATCTGCCGCAGCCTCACAAACTGGCACAATGTCCTCTAGAGAGTGCAACAGCTACAACAACAACAACAACAGCAACAGCAACAACAGCAACAGCAGCAGGAATAACAACAACAACAACAACAATGAGTAGCTGCAACTGAGGCAAAACTCGTTCATTTCCTTGACCGAAACCCGAGCCGAAGCCATGATTTTTTTCCCATTTTTGCGTTCTCTTTATTTTTGTGCTGGTATTTTGCTGCTGATGTTACTATTGTTGTTGTTGTTGCTATTGTTGTTGCTGTTGTTCTTGTTCTTGTTGTTGTTGTTTTCTGCCACATGCTTCATTATTTACGGCTGGCATTGTTCAAGTCTGTGTGTGGCAGCGAATGTATGTGTGTGTATGTGTGTGTGTGTGTGTGTAAGTGTATGTGCGGGTGTGTGCTGAGCTGTGTGTGTATTAGACGTTCTCCCTCTCAATCTCACCGTCTCTCTATTTCACTCTCTCTCCCTCTCTCTCTCTCTCTCTCTCTCTCTCTCTCACCCTCTGTGTGTTTGCACTAAAAATAGCTAGCCATGTTTGTGGCTCTAGCTATAACTATGGCTATGTCTTTATTATATATACATATATATATATATATATATGGCGTATAATCGTGACGTCAGCTGATGTTTATCAACAACAAACAAATAGGAAAAAAGAAAGAAGAGGCAACAAAAGCAAAGCTGCGATTACAAGCAGTATAATAAATGCAGCTAAAGGGAATTTTTTATTCGCCTGCTTTTTTCTATTTCCCTCTCTCTCTCTCTCTCTTCTATACACTTTTTGCCTCCCCAATTCCCTCTCTCTGTTACTCTCTTTCCCTTCATCTCTCTGCATCTATATCTCAATCTCATTCTTTCTTTCTCTCTGGCTATGTCTCTTTCTCTTGCTCTCTCTTCCTCTCTCTGCCTCCTCTCTCCTGCCTCTTCCTTTTCATATATTTAAATGCATTCTTTTACCATCATTTTTTTTGTTGTTGTTCGTTGTTTGTTGCTTTGTGTCTGTTGCGAAAGTATGCTAAACAACAGTCAGAAACAAAAGCGCCAAAGCAACAACAACAACAACAACAACAACAAATATCAACAACAATAACAATAAAAACAACAATAACAACCACATCAACAGCCGCAGCTGCAAAACAATCAACTTTTCTTACACATTTTTTTCAGCTTTTTTGTGTTTTTGTTGTTGTTTTTGTGTTGTCGACAAACATTTATGCGACATGCGCGCAGGAAATCGAGTGTGCAACATTTGCTCCCATTCCTGCCAACTGCCAGCTGCCAACTGGCAAATGCCACCGTCCTCAACCCCGCAAACCCCTTCCTCCCTATTCCGGTGTATACCTTTTTGACATGGCTCAGGTGGATGGGCGTCCTTGATGCCAATGCAGATGCAGCTGCTCTTCATCAGCCAGCGGGTTATTGCCATAAGTATGCGAATGAAAATTGTTGTACATGGTATGAGAAAGAGGGAGAGGGAGGGAGAGAGAGAGACGGGGGAGAGGGCGAGAGAGGGAGAAAGAGAAAGCAAGCATAGAGATGCAGCTTCTTCAATCAGTTTGGCCTATCATGCTGCACCTTTTTGGGCGGCCACTTTCGCTACACTTGAACCTTTGTTTATGCAAATCAAAACTGTTGCCCATGGCCCACTTTCCCAGCTACCGCTGTTCATTTAACATCTTCTATTCTTGTCTGTTCTTCTCCTTCTTCTCCTTCATCTCAACTGTCCACTGACAACTGACTGACTGTTGAGGGCATTTTTCCAGCGTCAAGCTTTTCATCAGGCTCATCATCAGACGATGGCATGAATAGCAACTGCTCTACGCTTTATTATCATCTTTGTTATGCTTTCTCATTCAATTTCACTCTCTTTCTCTCTCTTTATCTCTCTCTTTCTCTCTCTCAATCATTCTGCAGCCTCTTCTACTAGTTAAGCTCTTCTTTCTTTTTCTTTCACATTCTTACAATCACCCACTCAGTCAACCCTTTCTACTTGCTCTTTCTATTTTACTATCTTCCTCTTTGTCAGTCTATTCTTATGTTTCACCCTCTCTCTACAATTTCACCCTCTTCCTCTTTCTCTCTCTCCCTTTCTCTTTCTTGCTTAACACTCAGCCATTCTCTCTCCTCTCTCTCTCTCTATATATGTAAATGTCTCTCTCCCTTTCTGCAACACTCTCTTCTACTGTTTCGCCCTTCCTCCTTCCCTTTCTCACTCTCTTCTTCTTTGTCGCTTTTGCTTTGCCGTTTGCCTTGGCTGACTTCCGGCTGCACAAAAACTATAGCATACTTTTTTGGGCAACTGTCGCGCAATTTGCTATGCATAGCGCTTAATAGCTGTTTAGTTGTGCCAAAAGCTTTCTACGTATGTGTGAGTGCACTTGTGTGTGTGTGTGTGTGTGTGTTTGTATGTGTGTGTGTGGCAATTATGTCTTTGTCTTAACGCTTTGTTTTAGCTGCTTTTGTGGTCGAGTCTTCATTTTGAAGTTGATGTGGCAGCTGACGTTGCGTTGTTGCTACTGTTGCTGCTTCTATTGTCCGGCATTGTCCGGCTGCCACAGGTTTTATAATTTTTAATGCAACTTTAAATTGATTGCAACATTTACAGGTTGTTAGAGTTGCCATGTTTTTTTAATTAACTGTTGCAAAACAAAATGAAAAAGTAAAATGAAACTCGCGAGACTTGAAAGACTGCACTTGCTTATTTTAGTGACTTTGACTTAATACTTGTCGTAGTTGTTCCAGTAACTTGTCTATTTGTGCGTGCCATATATTTGATATGCCAAGCAATTTAATTCAACACAAGAAAGAGAAAGAAAGTGAGAAAGAGAGAGAGAGAAAAGGAGAGATAGAGACGATGGAGAGTTGTGTAAAAGTCGTAGAAAAGTCGCAGAGAACTTGCTCACATTTCCACTTTATATTGTTGTTTGAGAGGGCAATTCTTCACGAAATGTTTAACTCAATAAGAGTTGAGCAAATACGAGCGCCAGCAGCACAGCTCACCCTACTCTTGTACTCTACACACGCTCTAAAATAGAAACTTGGACTCCCAACAGCAGCAGCAGCAGCAGCAGCAGAAGATTCAGTGGCAATGGCAGCTCGTGTTTGCCTTTTGCCACGCCCATTCATTGTAATCGGACGAGGCAAAGCAACAAAGCGAAAAACTTCTCTGAAAACTTTTTTCCCCTACACGCACACACACACACACAAAACTCTGGGCTAACTTGAAGATAAAATGTAAACCAAAAAAAAAAAAAAAAAAAAAAATGAACTACAAAAGAAATAAAACATGCAAAAAGCAAACGAACAAAGCTGAGAACGCACGACGCATATAAAAGGCAATAAGACAATTTTAATATGCATAAATCAAAAGGGAGATTCTGGCCAACAGCAGCAACAGCAGCAGCAACAGCAACAGCAGCAGCAGCAGCAAGCACTCCACACTATCAATTGTTTTCAGTTGGTTACACACACTCACAGTTCTGAGAAACATTTAGCAGTCTGTCTGTCTCTATCTCTTTCTCTCTCTTTCTCTCTCTCTCTCTCTCTTTCTCTCTCTTTCTCTTTCTCCCACTCTCTCTACCTCTCCCACTCTCTCCCCTTCTCTGTCCATCATTCCTTCAAAAGTCACAACCTTCCGCTGGGTTCACATTTCCTCCAATGTGGCCATCACTTATGACGTATGTTAGATACTGTATATAAGTCTGTACGTCCGTCTATATGTCCGTTTGTCCGTCTGTCTCTCAGCCTGTACGTCTGTCTATCTCTCCGTCCATATGTCAATTGATCTGCAGTCAAGGGACCATCACAGCGACAATGACAACACAATAAACTCGCTTGACTAGAAATCGAATCTTTGTATAGGTCAGCAGCAACAGCAGCAGCAACATCAGCAACAGCAACAGCAGCAGCAGCAGCAGCAGCAACAACATTGATGTACAATGGAAAAATGGCAACTGCCAGTTTGAGAGCCGATATCAATTTTGTGGTCATCAGTTAGCCCACGTCAGTGCTCAACATTTCCGCAATCCGCAAAATGAAAACCCCCAACAACAGCCACAAAACATTGCAATGACCCAAGTTTCCCATGGTCCCAGTGTCCCATCGTCGAAGTGTCCATTGTATCCACTCAGCGGATGCGGATGCCGCTGACAGCTTATCTAAGCTGATGGCCCGTGCTGTACTCAATGTGAGTTGCCTTCGCTCAAAGCGGAGATTTGCGACTGACAATTCCGTTGCAGCAAAAGCAGCAACAGCAGCAGCAGCAACAGCAGCAGCAAAAGCAGCAACAACAGCAGCAACAGCAACAGCTTGACAGCAACAAGAAATTTTTGTGGTTTTTTTAGAGCCACTTTAGATTGAAGCAGCTGAGACTGCCAAGCAAAATGATACAACTTGGTCAGAGTTTGAAGCTGAAGTGCAAATTACGCATACGCAGCGTGCAACCAAAACATGAAGCATGTGCAATGTATTCGCGTGTGAGAGAAAGAGAGAGTGTGTGTGTAAGAGAGAGAAAGTGTGTGTGTGTGTGTGTTTGCATGAGTGTATGTGGCTTTAGCTAAAGAAACTTTTTAATATGTTTTTAGCAGCTTTACGTGCAGATTCACACACACGACTACACACAGAAGCAGGTGCCGCCTTTCGTTGAGTGGGCGGGGCGGGGGAGGCAACACTTTATAAACCCGTTTTTTGTATATGTGGGGAAATTGTTGCCTTTTTTTGGATTTTTTTGGATTTTTTTTTTGGCTGTTGTTGGGCTCCCCTGGCGTTGGCTAAACGTGCCAAAAGTCACGCTACATGGCCTAATGCCATTTGCATATTTATGTGGCATTTTCTACTCCAAGTCTCGGCGTTGATGCCGGTTTAAATGTACAATATGTGTGTGTATATGTGTGTGGTGATCTAGGCTGCTCAAGATGCCACCCCTCCCCTTTCTTTCTATCCCTTTTCTTGGATACAAATTCATTTTATTGTTGTGCGCAGGCAAATATTGAAATTAGAATACAAATTAAAAAGCTTTTAATGTAAACAGAGGCAAAGGTTGCAGAAAAAGAAAATTGAAGAATGAGACGAAGTGAAAACCTTTGCTCAAGACCCAAACTGAAAGTTTTCCACAGAAACCACGCCCACAGCATGCCAAAGGCTCTTTTCCCAGCCCCTCCTCCACGCTGCTTAACTTTGGCTCGCTTGAAGCGTTTTATTTTTTATGATTTATACAAAAGTCTAAACTGTTAAACGACTATTGGAAAACTGAAAATTGAAACCCACACAAGAAATACACAATCACACACATACAAACACATATACATGGAATTTCTTGGTAATATTTCATTACTTTTGTAGGTGTGTCGAAAAACGAGCCTAATTGTAGTAACTAAATGTAGAAAATGTTGTAAATTGAGAGTACGCCCCATCACTTTAGACCTAAACTGTCATCTAATCCCTTTAGAGCATATTGAGGAAATGAGTAAATGAGTAAATGAGCCACTGAATGAATGAGACAGTTCATTTTGGGGGGTGGGAGGTCTCTGTATCATATTAACCATGTTTGGGCATATTTAATTGAGTTATGGCATGATATTTGCTGCTTGGGCTAAAATTACAAAATTGAAATTCAAGCAACGTAAATGCTTGAATAAATTACAACAATTTGGCATCATTTCTGACATTGCCATCTACCAATTCCAAGTCTGCATTAAATATTAAACGCTTCAAACATAATTAAAGAACTTTCGTATCATTTGCGGTTTAGATTAGAGAGAAGAGCTCTATGAATCGCAAGTTGAGTAAATCCCTTAGAATTAATTGCAATTGAATAGAATTAATATAATTGAACTTATCCAAAGAACGATTGATATATATATATATATATATATATATAAATTGATGCACAGTCTCAAGCAGCTTCATCGCAAAGTTTCAAGCTGTCAGTCGAGGTCTTTCATACAGGGTGTCATATAACAGCTCGTTAAATCGTCGTACAGCATTTTGTTTAGTTTCCTTTCCTTTCCTTTCTCTTTTTTTTTATCAGACGTCAGATGTGGGTTAGGTTTATTTATTTTTTATTGTGTAGCGCACAATTCAAATGTAAGTAGACAGCATAAAAGACATAGATTATTTATTTAGTAACTCACTCCCTTGCTATTGACATGTGAGTAGCGTAAAAAGTAGGGCAGTGCTTAGGGATATGTAACATATATAGGGATTTATACATATCTTATATATATGAACACATATAACAGAGATTTGAGTATTTATATATGACTAGCATAGCAGAGCTTTAATACAAACTCCTATAAAGGACATTATGAGTCTTTTAACTTAATTAAAGTAGGATATTCAAAAGAAGATATTACATATTGTAATAAAATTTAATCATTTTATTGATTATATTCATCATATTGAGTATTTAACTAAAGAACCCATTTAGGTTTATAGGATCAACAATTTTTTTTATTAAATATATTTTTTAGGTGATATTACACATTATATACACAAATTTTTCTTAGTTTTCTTCCTTAGGAGGAATATATATATAGGCAATTAATATTGATATAATGTGAATCATTTAGTTATGCATATTCATCATTTTGAGATTATATTTAAACAAACTTATATAATATATATATAATATATTCTTAAGTGATATTATATATTATATTATAATACATCTACATCCATTTTACACATTACAGTTTGTTTATCCAACTCCAACAAACATAATTTGAAATATGTTTATCTCTGAGGCAAGTTGATTTGGTTTATTTGAATGTGCTTAATTTCAGCTGCAACCTAAATTACTTTAAGCAATGTGAGCAGCAAATTAAGCATAAATTATGCAATTGGAAAAGTGAGTTTTACGAAAATGAAGTGAATTGTAAAGTCAAAAGCATCTATATCTGTGTCAGATTCATATAAATTGTGAAAGTTTATAAGGGAGAAAGCTGGGTCTGTATCTGTATATGTATCTGCATCTGTGTCTATGTTTATATCTGTATCTGTATCTGTATCTGTACTTTTATTTGTATCTGTATCTGTATCTGTATCTGTATACGTACTTGCAATTGTATCTGTATCTATATCTGTACTTGTATCTGTATCTGTATCTGTATCTGTATCAGTGTCTGTGTCTGTGTCTGTGTCTGTGTATGCCTAAACGAATCGTCTACTTGATTATACTTGAAAGGACACCCTGTGATTGCGTTGTGTACAATTTGTATGTATATTTGGCATTTACACACTTTAAATATTTAAAATACGCTCGCGACGTCGTTATATAAAGCGGCAAGTAAATGTAAATGCTAACGCTACACCGACGAGCGGTGGGTGGTGGGTGGTGGGCGTAGGGTGGTGGCTGGTGGGTGGGGATGCTGATGATGATGTGGCATGCGGCTGTTGCGCCTTGAATGAATGCTTAGCACTGCGGGTTTATTTTTGTGTGTGTGTGTGTGTGTGCGGGGGGAGCGAGCGGTTATCCTGGCCATGTCCTGTGCCATTATGGTCTGGCCTAAACATCAAACAAAATCGATATGTGGGCGGGTGTTGTTGCTGGTGTTCAGAGTATGTGCGAGCGTGTGTATATGTGTGTGTGTGTGATTTTCGGCATAAACAAGCAATGTAGACATACGCACACATACACACACACACACACACACAGATACAGACACATAAACATTAGAAGGAAGCAGAGCGAGAGGCCCTCAGGCATGGGACTTTGCTTTGTTTGAACGCCGCAGGACGCTCATTTTTCGTAATGAGTTTGCCTATGTGCAGGTGAAAGCCGAATAACAGATACAGGACATGCACACACACACACACACACACATACACACTCACACAACACTATGGCCATACTCTATGGCAAAAGCAAACAACAAGAAACACAAGAACTTTACGTCGTACAGGCTTTGGGTATATTTTTGTTAGCAGCCAAGGCTGCAATAATAAAAAGGCATAATTTGGCTTTAATACAGAAAAGTAAGAGAAAGACCTTTCTCTCCCACACACATACACATGTGAGCGAGACACACACACACACGAAAAAAAATGAATATAGCCCGGAGGTCATGTCGACGCTTGTTAACAGCAGACAAAATGTCAGTGGCAATTTCATTGGCAATCGGAATGGCAGCTCAGATACTGTTACTGCTGCTGCTACTGTTGCTGCTGCTGCTACTGCTACTGCTACTGTTGCTGTTGGTGTTGGTGTTGCTGTTACGGTTAGCGGCGCCATCTTTGCTAACTTCCGGTTGGCATTACATCCGTGCTGCTGCTGGCTATAAATAATCGACAGCCATTTCCGCAGTGTAAATTTCGCATTGAATGTATTTGATTAGTGCAACAATCGGAGTGACACTTAAGCAGGAGCAGCAGCAGCAGTAGCAGCGGTTGCTCCTGTTGCTTCTCAGTAATGTCTATCACTCTGTCCGCCTGTCAATCTGTGCACTCAATCACTCAAGCTGTGAACTGTGGCAACAATTACAATTGCATAGAGTGTTAATTAAATGCGGTTGCTTCCGCTTCCATTGCTTCTGCTACTGCTGCTGCCACGCCCACACATCATTAGCAGCGCATTAGAGTGAGCTTTAATTAAATTGAATTGGCCCATTGACGCAAGCGAGACAAACGATAAATCCTTGCAGCGCCATCAAACATTTACAGCTGCAACAATTGCGTTTCCACTTTTCCTTTTGACTTCAAATTATTTTTGCCATGACGATGCCAGTGCTGTCAATTTGGCCTTTTTCTGGTTTTCAACGTATTCAGCCGGAAATAAGCTCAAGTATTTCTGCTCTTATTTTTTAGACCCTGTGTTTAAAAAACACTAAAGAGTCTATTAACTTTGTGCAAAAGTCGATTTGTGTGCAACAGGCAGAAGGAGGCGTGGCAGACCCCATAAAGTATATATATTCTTGATCAGGATGAGAAGCCGAGTCGATTGAGTCATGTCCGTCTGTCTGTCTGTCTGTCACCACCACAATGAGCGGTGGCCAGCGGCGGCAGAGCGGCTATATGTTTGATATTTTGTAGTTTTTATTCACCCAAATGTTGGCATCTCTGAATGACAATCAGTTTTTTTTAGTCTTTTGAGCTCACTCTCATTCTAACTCTCTCTCTCTCTCTCTTTGTCTCTCAATAACTCTGTAGCCCTTTCTCTCCCTCGCTTTCCCTTCCTCACTCTCGCTCTCTCTCTCTCTCCCGTTCTCTCTATTTGCTAATTGAGGCAGCATTGAACTTCAGGTATGAACAAACTTCTAAAGCAAATTGCAGGCATTGCCCTTATAAATTGCCCAAACGGAACGAGGTACAGTAGGGCGCGCGTGTACGTACGCATGTGTGCAAAAAAAAACTTTTTATGACACCAGCGAGGCGCATAACTGTTAAAAAAAAAACATGGCTGCTTGCCTCACGCTGTGTATGTTAAATGAATGTGTGTGAAAGAGTGTGTGTGTGAGAGAGTGAGTGAGTGTGTAAGAGAGTGTGTGTGTGTGTGTGTGTGTGTGTGTGTGTGAGTGCGTGTGTGAGCGCAGACTTCATGCCATTGACAGGCCATTGTCTGGGGCCACACTCTGATTTATGCAGCATAGACACTAAAAACTTTTGCACTCATGCTCGCACTCACACATTCATATTTTTGAGTGCTTCGGTTCAATTGTTGCATGTTGCTGCTGGCAAATAGCCTGCATTATGCCGCACTAACACAATTAGCAAAACAATTACAGTTAAGTGCTTGTGTTAACAGGGTTGCACAATTCCCAATTGCACTGCAGCTGCAGGCAATATTAGGTAATTTTTGCTCCAGGCATTTACCAACACTGAAAGTGGACTAGCTATTGGTACATTTGAATTGTCATTCCAATAAGAGGTGTTACTTTTCAAATATTAATAAATATGGAATTTTTGCATATAAATTAGAGAATTTCGAATTTATTATAAACATAAGAATTGCCTTGAACAATTGAAAATAAAATCATTTAAATGTCAATATGATTTTCATAAAATTACGTCTATAGAAAAATAGCTGGCTGTCCAAATTGACTCCTCTTATTGGAAAGCTTTCTATTTGAACATGTTGAAGCGTTTTATTTGAAAATGTTGAAATTGCAAATTTGCTGAGCATGCCCTCTTTGCTTATGGCTAAATACAGGGTGTGCTAGCGTTGAAATTTATGTTGCATACATTTTCGCTTGGTTGCGGCTTGTGAGCGTAGCCCAATTAGGCGTAAACAAATTTCTTGTTGCTGCTGTTGCTGTTGCTTGTTTGTAATGTGAGCCACTGAACGACCACTAGTTGCTGTGTATAGCCGCACTACCCTGTGCCCCAATGCTTCCCTCTTGGTTCGTCTAGTAATGACATTGACAAAGCTGTTTCAATGCGCGCGTCGTATTTTTTTGTTGTTGTTTCTCTTTGTTTTTGTTTCAATATTTTTTTTTTTTTGTAAATATTTTGAACTATATTGATACGCACACGCAGTATGTCAAGTTAATAATGATGATGATGGTGCTGTTGTTGTTGATAATGATTGAGTTGCTCTTGGGACTGACCCTGATGCCAACAAACTGTTGCGTTTTTTATGCGCGGAGGCGGAGTTACGAATATCGTAAAATGCGCAGGGGTAGAAATTGCCCAAGCATATAGGACATTTATCCCCTGACGAAGCAACAGTTATCGCGTGTGAGTGTGTGTCTTTTGTGTGTGTGTGTGTGTGCGAGTGTGGCAACTTCGTGTTATCGTTGCCGAACTCCACACATTGAGTTTTGGGCCATAAAGCCATTTCAGCCAGAGTCAGAGTTCGAAACAGCAACATGGCCAGAACGCAAGACACTCCAGCCACTCCAGCCACTCCATCCGCTCCATTCACTCCGTCCACTCCGGCCACTTCAAGCAAATGCTCCAAGCCCAGCGACAATATTGCGATTTGCAGTTACCGTTACCGTTACAGTCTCAGTCTTCTTGGGGACTTGACAGCGTGTGCACGTGCCTGGCGCAAAGCATAAACGGTTCAACAAACAAATACATATATATACTATATACACACATATGTACATACACACACACATACACACGTATATACATAGAGGCGCCGCGTGTTGTGTCGTGTTTTTGGTGCCACACACTTTTGGACTTCAGACTTCAATTACAAATCGTGAGTAAATAGATTACAAAAGGCGCAACAGCAATAAAATACCGCTTCATCTTGTTTGCAACAACTAAATGATGGGAAAGGGGAGTGTGTTTGTCCCTTAGGAAAGGTGGAGCGGGGTTGGTTGGGGTGTGTGGCAATATGCCTTGAAGTGGCACTTAACTTGCTTGTAAATCTGCTCTGTTAAGAGGATTACAATGTTGCAAGTAATTATTATCGGGTAGCATTGCTTTTGGTGTTGTTGTTGTTCCTGTTGTTGTTGCTGTTGTTGTTGTTATTGTTGTTGTTGTTGTTGTTCCCGTTGTTGTTGTTGTTGCTGTACTTCAAGTGCCAAAACGAATTAACTTTGTTTCGATCTAGCCACGTTTCGACAACAATTTTTGTGGTAAAAGCAACAAGCATCACAATACATTTTTCCCATTTAGTTTTTACTCTCTTCACATCTCCTACTTTCTGTCTCCCTCTCTCTTTATCTCTCTCTCTCTCTCTCATCTCTGTTTCTCTGTTGATACACTTAATCCGACATTTACAATTTTTGCTTAAGGATTTATTTATGGATTCAATATGTGTACAGCGTTTACATAGCTCTGGCAACAGGGCATCTATATATGTATACCACTATATTTGTGACTATATGTGTGACTATGTGTGTAACTGTGTGTGTGAGTATATGTTTCTGTATGTGTGTGTGTGTGTGCTTATACCTTTTGCGTATATTATAAAATGCTTCAATGCTTGCACGTTGAACGAGGGCAGAAACCTGCGTCCTCCCCCTTTCAGCTTTGGCACATTTGCATGCGAACAACACAAGCATTTTGAATACTCGCATTTCAAATTTTGTAATTCATTTTGTAATGCATAGGACAGCAGGGCGACATATACAGAGAAAGAGAGAGAAAGAGGCAGAGAGAGAGAGACACACTCGCATCCTTTAGATCCTTTGTGGAAACCCAGCTCAACTCTGCTCTCAGCTATCAGCTCAGTTTGTAGCTCCAATTCCACTCCAGAAATTGACTGCATTTCAACCGCAACTGCCACGGGCAATGCATCTGCCAATTCCCTTCCTATTCCTCTTCTCAACTCCCATCCCCTTCCTACTCCTTACCCCTTTTCCTTTACCACTTTCAACTGCCTTTTTGTAAGCCCTTGAGCTGAGTGTGACAAGTGCTAAATTCAATGGGCATCGCATTGCATTTGCCTGCCATTCGCATTTTCTTCAATTTTGATTTACTGATTGCATATAATACACATACTATATATGTACTATATAGTATATATAGTAGAGCAACTCTACGATTTGTGATATCAATCATTCTTGGCATTTTTGTGCACTAAAGATAGTCAAAGGTTAAGTGCATCAATTTCTGCTTTGTTAATCAATTTTAAAGTGTTATTAATTATTAAATTAAAGCTCTTTATGATAAATAAATAAGCATATTTACTGTTAGCTAGAGGCTTTAATTAAAACTTTGTGAAAAGGCTAATACAGCCATTAATTTAACCTGTCTAAGGAGTAACTAAAACCTTATATTCAAACAATTCTGAATAATGTTCTATATAAGAAACAAATGAACTAATGTTCTGTTAGCTGGAGGCTCTAATTAAGACTTACTTAAGAGGTTATTACAAGCATTTATATAAACTGCATTTATATAAACTATAAGCATTTATATAAACTGTGGAATGAGTAAATAAAATATTCCCAGAATTGTGAATATAGTTCTGTATGGTAAATAAAATAAGTTAATACATTGTTAGTAGAAGGGTTTAATTAGGCCTAAGTAAAGATACTAATATAGGCATTTATATAATCTATAGAATGACCTATTAAACCTTATATTACATAAATTTCGAGTATAGGCCTATACCATATATTAGCTGGTATACTTATAGCTAGAGGCTTTAATTGAAACTTAATATAGAGAATAATACAGGGATTTATATAAACTGAAGAAGAAGTAACTAAAATCTGAAGTTAACACAATTGTGAAATTACTTCAATACAAGAAATAAATAAGCTAATGTTTTGTTACTAGAAGGCTTTAAATAGGAATAACTAAAGATAATAATACAGGCATTTATATAATTCATAGAATGAATAATTAAACCTTATATTAGATAAATTTTAAATACAGTTCTATACTGATAGTTAAAGCATTTAATTTAGACTTAATGCAGAGACTAATACAGGCATTTATATAAACTGTCGAAGGAGTAACTAAAACACAATTTTGAATTTATAAACCCATATATATCCTACAGTCTGTACTCATACTATGCACATCGCATACGCCGACTCGACTGTAGCGCTTTTATTTGCATTGCATGGCCAAAATGTTGGTCGGAATTGCTTTCTCAAGTTATTTTGTTGGCTCTTTTAGCATGTCTAAACAAGAGCCAAAAAACCGTAAAATTGACTCAAATTACAGTGAAACGAAATTTTGGTAGCTCCAGGCCATTATGTATATTATTTCTAAATTTTAATGCACTCAAAATGTGTGTGTAAATAATATTCATGAATAGCAATACATAAAGGCTTCAGGCTGGTAATCGATAGATCCTAATATAAATAATAAATATTATTACAGACAATTTTCATTGTTCTTGGTCATATATGTGTATATAATATTTTATTTTATTCATAATAATTTTATTTGTTTAATATATGTGTATTTTATTTAATACAATTTTATTTTTATTTTTGTATTCAAAATAATATTTTATAATAATTTATAATAATTTTATTTGTTTAATTTATTTTTTTAAAATATTTATTTTTTATTTAATATTATTTTATTTTTATTTTTGAAGTAAGAATAATATTTTTATAAAAATTTAATAATAATAATTTTTGAAAATTTGTTTAAAATATATAAATATATATTTTAATTAAATTTTATTTTAAATTTTATAATAAAAATAATTTTTTTATAATAATTGTATTTGTTTATTATATTCGTTTGAAATATGTATATATATTTTATTTTATTTTATTTTTATTTTTATATATTTATATATAGTTATTTTGTTTGAAATATATATATATATTTTATTGAATATTTATTTTTATATATTTTATTTTGATTTGTTATTATTTTTATTGATTTCATTAGAATTTGCGTTTGGGGAAAAGTCAGCGGGAAAAACCGCGCGCATAGCTTAAACTTTTGCAGATATTGGTCTGCAGCTTATTCACATACACAGATTTTCCCTCTCTTTCTCTCTCTCTCTCTCTCTCTCTCCCCCTCTCTTTCTTTCACCACGTTTAAAGCTTTTAAATACAGTCTAGCTAGCCGCTATTTATAGAAAGTACAACTTCCACATCCTGAGCGCTATATGACGACAGCGAATTTCTTCCTCTCTCTTTCTCTCTCTCTCTCTAGTTGTTTTTGTTGTTACTTTTATAGCTACTGTAGTTGCGGACTTTGTTGTATTTGTTGTACTAGTTGTTGCTTTAGTTGTTGTTGTTATTGTTTGAGGTGCGGCTGCCGCATAGCTTTAGAGTGAAGAGCAAATATTAACAAGTGTGTGCAAAAATGACTAACTAGTGAATAGTTTGACCTGTTGTAATGCCACTAATAAATACTCTTAAATTAAAATAATTTAAAAAATTAGATGACTATTAAACAATAAACAATAAATATTTTGTTAAATGAAAAAATGTTTATAAATAAATAAATTGTTGTATAAGAAATGAAGAGCTTCAATTACAGCACTTCAATTTGAGTTATATTAATTTTATTTAATAAAAATAGTGAATAAATAAATAATAAAAAAAATTTCTAAAATTAAAGAATAAACTTATTTATTTTTAATAAATGATTGGAAGTTTCTAACTTCAGTCATATTGCCAATACGAACACGTTTATTGGAGTACATCTTTTATCTTATATCTTCTTATTAATAAATTGTAAACTTAGCTGTTAATCAGGTAATTAGTTCTTATTTTAATTTATTTATTTATTTATAATTTATAATTTTATTTTATATTTAACATATTGATCTATTTTTCATACTACCCATTATAGATGCCATTACAGGGCATAAATATACAAAAATAAAAGCCAGGCTATAATGTTGCCCAACATCATGATAAAAATCGATAAGAAAATCTAACATGCTGTATAAGGTTGCTGCTACTGCTGCTGCTGCTTCTGTTGCTGGTTTGTTGTTACGAAAATATCAAATATGCAAATATTTGCTCGGCAGCTACCTGAAAATAACGCTAAACTCGCTTTAACCGAGCCGAGTATCTATCTCTCTGACGGCTAACACATCATACTCTCGCCCAGCCGCTTTCTCTCCCTCTCACTCTCACTTACTTTCTCTCTGTCTCTCTTTCATGTGTGTGGGCTGTTAGAAAATTTTCGACTGTGCGAAAAACGTATCCCAAATGCAGCCCCCCAACGATTTGCCAGGCAATATGTGAAAATTGTAAGTAGATGCTGTCAAAAAAAAAAAAACGAAAAATTCTCAGGGGAAAATTTGAGGAATTGGGGCCTGTCACCTTGACGTTATGCCACACATACGTGCATATGATAGCGTTAATAACAAGGCAAATAGGGCGTGGCAATTCAGTGAGAGAGAGAAGGGAAGGTGAGCTAAATGCAAAGCCAAAATAAAGATCAAAAGCTTCAATGGGCCACAGTGAAACATGTGCAAATATTTTACTTGATTTTATTAGAATTTCAATGCCTTTTGCTTACTTTTCTTTTTTTAACATGTTGCCAAAGTAATAATAATAAATAATCAAAAAAAAAATTGTATAGAAAAAAGAAACAAAATGATTTTACTACGTTGTATTTGGGCTTAAATGTCCCTTAATGCCAAAAACACAGACAAGGGATCTCCGCAAGCTCAATCTTACCTCCTTCTCTCTTAAGGCTCTATATTTTTTTCTTTCTTCTTCTCTATCTATCTCTGTCTCTCTCGTTCTCTTTCTCTCTCTCTCTCTCTCGCTCTCTCTTTTTGTCTCTTTTTTGCCTATGTTTCTTCTTGTCTTTGTCTGTTTCTTTTGCCTGAGTTTTTGGGCGAAGACACAGACTTTTCGGCACAGTTGGTCAGTTTTTTCTTTTCCTTTCGATTTGCTTTTCAATTTTTGTTGTTGTTATTGTTGTTGTTGTTGTTGTTGTTAGGTCCTTCGTCGTTTGGCGGTCCCTTTACCTGCAGCTGTTTATCATAATTTTGTTGATTTGCTGTCTGCCAACAGTAACAACAATAACAGCAACAATCGCGTCAGCCAAATCAAAAAAGGGGACGCACCGGAAAGGCAACAACAACAAACAGAACAACAAAAGCAACAACAACAGCAACAGCAGCAATAGCAACAGCAACAGCAGCAACAACAGCAGCACCAACATCAGCAACAACGACGACGTCGCCTGCCCCAAAAAGTTTTTGACAAGGCGCGGCCCCAGTAAAACTTTGCCAAGTAAATTTAAATGCCCCCAAAAAACTTGCAACAACAACAACAACAACAACAACAACAACAACAACAACAACAACAGCAACAGCAATAGCAACAGCGACAACAAGTAGCCAAGTTGACGCAAAGCCATGAGCAAGGGGGGAGGGGCATCTAGGGAGGGAAGTTGCTAAAACAACAGCAGGGCAAAAATGATATACATATATATACAAATATATATATGTATATCTATATATACCTATATATATTTTTATGTTTGTCGTCGTGTTGCTGGCCAAAGATTTTAATACCCTTTGCAAAGTCTCAGCGCAACAAAGGGGTTTTTCCGCCAAAATTTTCCAATTTCAGTTCGTGGCGCTATTTGTACAGTTTAATACAGAAAATTTTGCCAGAGTGAAAATTCTAATGGAAAAGCGAAAGCGAAGAGTACAAATAGACACAATGAGCCATAAAAAATAGCCATAAAAAAGTAGACATTACAAATTAGAAGACTACTACCAGATACTACATTTAAAGCCAACTCTATACGGCTTTATTTCGAGGCAATAAATAGTGTATAATGGCAGCCAAAAGAGATATTTGCTTGGGCCAACGCTGCGTATGCGTCATGTGAAATGTTTTCGCAAGGCTTTTCATAACTTTCTACGTTTATTTTTTCTTCCTTTTTAACTCAATTTTTTTTTTATTTTTTTGGTAGCATTTTGTGTAATGAATTGTTGTGACAGAATAATGTGGCCATTGTTGTTATTATTATTGTTATTGTTGGCTTTGTTGTTGTTGTTGTAGTTGTTGCTCTCTTTATATTTTTTATAGCTCTGTGAGGCAATTTAATAAAATATGCAATCGCCTGTGTGCGGACCGTGTGGCGTCAACTGTTGAGCCGTGCGTCCGCTTTGTAACCCTCAAGGGTCTCCTCACTCTTGGTCCCCACATAAAACACAGACAGAGACTAAGACAGAGATGGGGACGGAGACAGAGGCATTGGCAGAGGGAATGGGGGAAGGCCACTGGAGGGCAGGCTGTAGCCAAACAACAGCGTCTGCCAATTAAAAGGCATGGCGTCATGGCAACCCATGGCAAACTAAAATGGCAAATGGGAAAACACCGCACAAATGTTTATTAGCCGCAAAACGTTGCTCATTAAAAAGTTCGTCACGGCCCAAAAAAAAAAAGAAGAAAACTGGCAACTGGCAACTGGCAACTGGCAACTGGCAACTGGGCAACGCAGGTAACTGGCAGCAACTGTGGCAACTCTGGCAACTGTAGCTACAACTGGCAGCACTGGGATTGGGTCTCTGTGCCCAGAGACTATGACTGACACTGGCC